>VYXC01013401.1:25219-78979 GCA_013397175.1 Platysteira castanea | reverse complement strand
AAAAAAAAAAAAAAGTGTGTCCTAATCTACCAGAGAGAATATTACACTTGCACACTTGTCATTTTTAAGGACAAAAAAAATTTTGGTCCCTCTTCCTCATTCCAGTATGTGAATATGAGTTTGACTCTGAGCTGAGTCACTACTTAAGAAAAAAGCAAGCTAACAAATACCAGACACAAGAGTAGCTATCTAGCTTTGCACTCTTTGAAATTGCAATGCTGCTAATGAGATCTTTGTTTTACTACCAAAGGGCTTAATTAGTCAGGATTGTTAGTGAAATAAGTGTCTAATAAAAAGCCTACTAAATCTATGGAGTCTTTCTATTGGCTTCCATTGATGCTGACTTTCAGAACAGTGTTAATTTGATGAGTTAGATCCATAACCCCAAATCTTGGAAATCAAGACTTAGAGTGGGTTTCTGAAGTATTAATTTTATGTCATTAAAAGTTACCAAAAGGTTGAAAGCTTTATTATTAGATGAAGAAATGTTTCAAAGTAAATTTTTGTATAATTTACCATTATACTGTTCTCTTAATTTGCTACTTGATACAAGCTGAACATCAGAGGCCAGCTCAGAAACCTCAGAAACCTCATAAGTAGTCCTCTGGAACATGCAGTTTATGATCCCCATTCTTCCTTTTCTCTTTACACTATTAATTGAGTGTTTCTGTGGGAGATCCCTGAATAACGTAACTTTTTGCACTTCCTGCCATGCTTCAAACCGTCAAAAACACAGAACCACTACAAGAAATAAATTAATTAGAAATTATTCTCTGTCCATTAATGTGTGTCATTCACCATAAAGATTAATTGTATTAGGAAACAGTAGTTACGCCTGAATCACATTTATAAGGAAGATGAGGGCAAGTGCATTTTCAAAGAGCTCGGTCACTTTTATTCATGCGCATTCTTTACCTCTTAGACATTTTTGAGCTAAGTAAGCCTCAAGTAATTAGTTTCAACCTGGCTCAGATTACCAAATCATTGAAATCAAAGGCTTGTGTAGTAAGAAACAACCTATAATTCACTTACTTAGTGATTTGAATGGCTATAAAGGTCTCTTTTAGAACCTGAGAGGAACCCTGCAAACCATGGTCACATGAGAAATCTTGTTTTTGACATGAAAAGACCCATTAAGTCAATGGGGGTACTCATGTGAACAGAGACTCATGTCAAAAACCACTGATGCTGAGAATGCACTCTTTTATATTTTCTTTCATTTGTGTGGAAAAGCAAGGAAGGAGTACTATGAGGAATATTATGCTCTTATTCAGTATGCTAACCACATTTCACATTATTTCCTATTAAAAAAAACTATGGCATGCTATACTCGCACTCACACTTTATCCTAAAATCTGTTAAGTAGTATTAGAACAGTAGATACTTTGCACTCAAGACATGATTGTAATACCACAATAATTAACAGATTCTGTACAGGTATCATTTTATCCTTTGAAGTTTCTTATTGAAGATTTTTTGTTGTAAAAAAACCTTTATTAAGATTTTGTTAATCAATATTGTTGTTTCAATAATTCTCATATTTCTACAGGGACTGATCAATTCATGGGTTTTTTAGTAAGGTTCTGACCCAGCAAGGCTCAGAGAAAAGGGAGGTATATTAAATAGTTTGTTTGGGTTTTTTCCCTTGTTTGTGTCAACTAAAGAGAAAATAGAGATGCCAGAGAACATTAGAAAAGTACTGAAATCCCCATCATTGCCACATCAAACATTCTCTTAACTGGACAGATGTCTGTTATAACTCTGACATATATACAGGCTAAACAATGTTTCTGCCATCTGCCAAAAGGTGTAGAATTAAGACAGCATTCCTGTTGTACTCCAGCTTGTGGCTCCAGCAAGAAAGTAGGAGAGGTTGCCATCTGCTTTTGTTTGTCATTTTCTGCATGTAGATTACATAGCAAGACTGTGGAGGAGATCTTGCCTCCTGGGGAAAATATTACTAGGCTATAAAAACGGCTCTGATGATTTACTGCCACTTCTGAGATACCAGCAGTTTTATACAGGGAACAGGCCTCACCCTCTGCAAAATACCAAAGTCCTTCACTGAGATTTAACTGGCACTTCAGTACGATACTGACTTCTACAAATATATGCTTTATCTAAAGACAAGCAAATTTTAAAAGACCTCCATGCACTGTTTTACTAACACAGTTGTCCAGGCCAGGGTACTACTTAGGAAATAGGCCGGAAAGCTATCTAGGTTGCTTAGAAGCAAGAAGAAAAAATATAAAAGAGATTTTCTTAAATATATTAATGCATGCATCTTCACAACATAAATCCTGTCCTCCTTGTTTCCGTAATAGATTTGGGAAAAAAAAAGAAAAAAGGAAGTGGTATTAATTAAAATGAGAGCTATCTTATTATCAATCTCTAGATGAATTGAATCAGGGTAAAGTAATTTATCATCATTTTAAGCTAGTCACAGAGAAACTATGTTCAGGGCTCCATTTTGGCTCAGCCTTTAGATCAGGCCAGAGGGGTGTGAAAAATTATATATTATCAGAACTCAAAAAGATGTCTATTGCACTGCAAAAAGCAGAACTCTCTCTCTGAGGATGCACTGGCTGCTTCTGAAGTGCACCTTCATAGAGTGAGCTCTTCTGTCAGAGAGGTGCTGGGACACAGTTATGGGTGAAGATTCTTCTTCCTGATAAAAGACTGGTTTTGCTTATACACAAAGCTTTACTCCTTTAATAATACCTGTGTAGTTAAAGCCATGCTTAGCTAGAGTGTAGATGCAAATATACTAGAAACCATATCTAGTTCAGGTTTCCTTACAGCTGCAAGGAAAGGTACAATATCTTTTGATGTGAATCACCAAAGCAACTATTGCAAGTTGATATAACTGCACGCATGTTAATGCTATACAGGTCCATTGGGAAAGAACATCATGCTCCTATATAAAATAATTTAACTGACATAGAATCTGTATAAAAATCAGTAAATATCCACCCTCCATGAAGATTTGAAACATAGATAAGGCCGTCACAGTTTTATCTTCATTTTCCAACTTTGCAGCCATAGAGAGGGATCACAATAAAGCCCGTTGTTAAGACTTTACGGTTGTCATATTGCATTGTGTTATTATAACATTAAATCGTTACTACAATGAGACAGATGAGAAAGAACTGGAAATAGTCCCTCAAGACAGTTAAAATGTACAAACTTCACTTTTCATTCCATGGGAAGAGAATCTCTCCTGCTTTCCTGTAAAATAATGTTTCAATCACAGTTGCTAAAGAGTCGCAAACAGCTGCTTGCTTCAGTATGTACATGAAAGAACAAAAGCACTTCAGAGCAAGAGCCACAAGAAAAAATGTCATGATGGAAATACTCTCTCTCACCATTATGAAGTAGCTTGGAAAGTAAATAGGTCTTAACTGAATTAGCTGAAAATAGTTGCCATCCCTGTCTCATTATGCATAGTAAAAATAACAATAAACTCAATAATCTATGAGAGTATTTATCTTTCCTGTTCCTGGAAATGCTGTCAGATAAAAATATCAAATAATTTAGATGAACACTTTTTGTTTATATTTTTGCTTTTCTGTTTTCTCTGTTTTCATGAAGTTTTATTCCAAGTTAGCTTATTCAAAATGCTTGAAACAACCTGATTGCCTTTTTTGATACAGGCATAATATTCTCTAAAATTAAACCTGAGTATTTATACAAATCTGGTCATGTTATAATCATGTTTTGTAAAGAAGTATGGAAAATAGAAAACGAGAGGGATAACTGAATAACCATCAAAGATGGAGGTGATGTACAAAAGAAAGTGCGGATCTGCAATCTGTGAAAGTGAAATGAAGATTTGGCATTTAAGGCATAAGAAGGCATAAGAACTCAATCTTCATCTGATTGACCTTGGGAATTAATAAAAATACAAGACATATATGGGCCTGCTTAGCGTCACACTCCTGTGTAAATATGTCTTTATATGTCCTTGTCACTGTGTTGCCTATGAATACTTCATTTTTACTTCAACAGTGATGAAAGAAGGAGGAGGTGACTGACACCACAGGGTTGCTGACTAGCGTGCAATCTTTCAAACTGCATACTGGAACACCACACCAATGTGAAGAACTCCTGCACGTTTCTCTGCAGCACTAAGCAGGCTATATCAAGTGGACTTCTAGCTGCACAAACCACTGCAGATGATGGTATCTCAGAGGGAATGTACATGTGAAGAATCAGCCAGTGACCAAAATTAGTCAGGAAAACTCTCTGATATAGTGAAGGACAGTTACAAGCAAAGACGAAGTGAAAATTTTGAGGGTTCATATAAAGAATTTGACAACAAAAAAATGTAGACAGTATTTCACAAAACACTCAGTATATCGTCATCGTGACTTATCAGTGAAAATTTTCTCAAATTTTAATTTGCCTTTGAAAAGAAAGACTTTGTAACCCACATTGAACCTATTTATTCATAGAACATAAATTCTTTCTTCAGTTACTTTGGGGACATGCAATTTGCAGATGAATCATTTCATTTGTCCTTGTTTAAAAAGGCACAGAATTCTATTTTTGTCTATTTGAATTACATTTGAACAAGGGGAAACTCTTATATTACCATCAAACATAAGAATTTATTCCTCACATACTCCATCTCCACATCATCATCAGGCCAACACAATTCCAAATCTACACCACTGAATCAATATCTTGACAAATGAACTTGATCTATCACTCCATGGAAATCAGTAACAATTATGGAAAAATGCTAATCTAATGGGTATATATTGCTGAAGGAAGCTGCCCTTACCCATGAAAGGTTCTTTACAGACAAGATTTTAAGGTACAAGACCGATCTGCAATGCTGAAATGTAGGATTTGGCTATACAGAGTTTGACATAATGTTTATGGTGAAAGCCAATGATTTTTGAAGATGAATGTATTAACTAGTGTATAATCAATATATGGTTTACATTTTAAAATTCCATTTTAGAATGCCAGTTATAAAAATTCTTAAAACTATAGTTAAATACTCTCCCTGATGTTACACTTGACTCCCTTATGGAAATCTTAGGGATAAGGCAAGCCAAGAGCACAGGATATAAAAATATTTCTCTTTTAGAAAAGTTAGTTGTGAGGGTGAAATCTATAGCTATTTAAAAAAAATCATAAATAGAAAGAAACAAATATTAAAATATTAAAGACCAAAAATGAGTGGAATTGCTCTCCTGAACTATTCCTTTGCATTCCTGATTAGTTTTACAAGGCAAATCAGTCAGATTTCCAATCTCCAGTAAAATAATAATAAAAGGCATTTTTACCGTTAAGAGTTATCTTTCCAATTAAAACTAATTTTCAATGGATACTGATGCGTTGCTATATTAAAAGGTTTATTACAAGTCTTCCAGTCAAAATGCATATACTTCTATACTTTTTCTTTAAACACACATTAGATGGAGTATTATACTGTAAACCAGAGGCTGGTGTACAGGACATTAGCATAAAAATCTGTGTTATTCTCCCTATCATAACCTATCCATTTGCTGGGGTGGGGAAATGAATAATTTCCAATAGAATTCTTAAACTATTGAATTAACTTAATTCAGTTCTGGACCTTAATTGCAGTCAGAATTTATCCATACTTGTTCACACACAACTTTGAAATATAAATCGTAAACCAAACCATACCCTCTACCTTTTATATGTGCCATTACCCTTTTTGTAATGACCCAAAAGCAATCTAGACTCTTTAAACTAAATGGAGGTCTACACATAGAGCCTAATAATAATATCTGTTTTAGCTGAATAACTTCTTCAGGAAAGACTTCTACACACATTTATGGAGCATAAAGAATGCCTGTTTTAAGGTTAACACAAGACATATTGGGGAAAAAAACCCCCAACTATCAGAAAACTAGCAGAATTTGTCTTAAAAGGTTCATTTAATGTTTTGTATCTTTTGATTTTTCTAATCTACCTCAAGGTTTAGTGATAACTTTATTAGAGAAATTATTAGGTTATGGTCCTTATTTCTTAGTGTCAAATGTCTTCATTGCCCACAAGACACTTGGTTTTAACATGCTTACATAGTAGCTGCTGGTCTACGACTGAATACTTCTGAATCAAGAAAAATGGTAAAAGTGACCTCATTGAATTTTACACTGAATTAAAGAATTAAAGAATAAGGAAATAACAGGGATTTAAACATACGTTTTAAAATGTGTTCTAAGCTTATATGTGAAACTGTAGATTAACAAATTTTCCTGTGATAATTCCTATAATTCCTGTGTCTGTAGAACACAAACTAATGTTCTCTTGGAATAATAGCCTTTATAAAATTCTCTTCAGCTGTCTACAGGTGTTCCTCATTCGTCTATAAAGGAGATTTATTTTTTGACTATTTTGGCTATGTCTGCTACCATGCAGACAGAGTACAACAGTGCATATGTGATTTATTAGCATTGAAAAAGGCCAACAATTCTATTCTTTAAATATTATATTGTATTATTTAAATCTATATAAATCTTATTTTAATCTTTTATTAAATCTTGTGTTTTCTTATTTAAATCTATATAGCTTTGTAATAATTCTATTTGCACAAGTGAATGGAGTATCAGGTATTTAGGATTCATGTTTCTTTGTCTGTGTTGTTAGTAGAATCCTGACGGCTAGAAATCTGCATATTAACTAGGGAATGTCATTCACCCACTTAAGAAGATGAAAATTAAACCTATGTAGCTATTTATTTAAAATACCTTCCACACCCCCAAAACACCCTCTATATTCAAAAGGTTTTGTGAAATTCTATTAAAAGATGTCAAAAGAGGTTGTTGAAGTTGGTCCTTGAATGTCAAATAAATATGACATGACATGAAAAATTCGAAAACATAGAATACAAGATAAAGAAAGAAAGGCAAAAGGATAATTTAAAATATAATGAGAAAGAAGATGCAAAATAACTAAGAAACAGCTGTTGAATATGTTTACAATTTTTACTTATTCCTAATGATTCTTAAGTTTAGTTATTATATGGGTAGGTAGTTCTCTAAATATATTCTGAAATTACTTTCATTCATTTTGACTGTATGTAAAATTTTTTGTTTCATTTTTCGTACTTTAAAAGCATTTTTTCTTAGTTCTCTGGAAAGAAAGCAAGGACAAAATTCCTAAGAAAATAGGAACCAATGACTAAAATTTTTTTAAGTTTACTGAAATATTGTATTATATATTTTACAGAAATTCTTCATAAGCAGTATACATTCAAAAAATTTCAATATACACCTGTATTTCAAAAACAAATTTTATATATTGAAAACATGCCCTACCTTCACATTGGAAAAAAAGAAGAAAAAAACCCAAAAATGAACCAAAATCATTTTTACTATGATAAACATAATTAACTGCAAGGTGTCTGTTTTCAAATAAAAGCCCAAAAATGGAGAAGAGAAAAACATAGCTGAGCAAAAGATGCTGTAGAAAAAATAAAAATTGAGTACTATTATTATTATCAGAGAAAAAGGGACAGACTAGATCAGAATTCAACTGCATTTCAAAGATAAACCCTGCAGTGAAGGACAAAATAAATTAAAAGGCCTTTAATGAGCAAGACACAAGAACTGGTACTGTAAGATTTTTTTCTTCAAGTTACAGAGGAAGAGAAAGCTGCAAGAAGATTAATGTATACTTAAAAAAATATATTCTCAGTATATGTAAAATAATGGATTTCGTCTTCGTTGAATCCTTTGCAACATTTCAGTGACTTGTGGTTTCTTTGAAATCAAGATGTGCCATTAAGCATCATAGTTAATATGCTCACATAATATCTGCATATCTATTACTATATGACTACACATCTCTAATTGGTACTGAAATCTACATGATTAGTCTATCAGGTCAGTCTGCAGGTTATATTCTTTAGAAGATCTGGAAGATTTTCCCCTGTCATTTGATGAAAAAAAATAAATTGCATTTTAGGCAAGAAGTATTTTAAATGAGTTTACATTTTAATGTCATTACATGGAAAAAAAATTCCTCACCCAACAGTTACTTAATGCTTACAAAGCAAAATCATTTACATTGCAGGATATACTTATCAATATAAAGCAAGTTTTTTGCTTTCACAGCACTGCAATTAGTTTTCATTATTTTGCTTGCTTTTTGTGACCTTGCATTATTAATTTATTACTTATTAGCATCTTCTTAGTTTTGTAATCAGAAGTATGATTAAATTTATAGCAATTAGGATAATTTTGTGTGGGAAAGTTTACTAAATTTGAGAAATCAGGTAAGTCATCTCCTTGCTAATCCATGAAGAGTCTATAAAAGCAAATAACAGGGATCCAGCATTGCACATGTACTAAATTCTCAGAAAGTGAACAGCCACATGGAAGCCAACTGAGCTATACACAGATTTAAACATAAAATGCAATACCCAAGAAGGTAAGGGTTTGATAAAGTAGAAAATGGGTTTTAATACCATTTTCCTTAAGGAAGCAAGAGGGTCTCATACTGTTGAAGTCAAGTCAATGGAAAACACATAACTCCAATACACCAAGCAGGAACTTTCTGCTAATGTGGCTATACTTTATTGCTCTCATTGAAAGGCTAAAAAAACCTCACTTATTTTCCTTTTCCTTTTTAAAAAATCTAATTTATTAGTCCTTTTATCTTGGATTATCTCAACCCCAAATTAAGTACCATAGCTAGTTCTTTCAGATTTTAAATTTTTCTTGCAATTACTCACTAGTGAAAAGGGCAGTGATTGTCTCAGATCTGTAAGCAGAGTATAGTGGAAATAATAACACAGTAAAAGAAGCATAATGACAATTTTGTGTTTCTGGACACAACTGACCTTACATGCCTGTTCCTCTATGTGGGGATCCAAATGTCTGCTTAAAGCCAGTGAAGATCACATTATCTAACAACAGCTGCCTGTGTGCTCTCTCTGTATGGACTCTTAAGGAAAAGATTCTGCATTTTGTCTTGATAACAGCAGAAGTATTAGCAATCAGATGCATATACATCACTGGAAATACAATACTTAGAAGACCTAAACATATATGAAAACCCTAGAAAAAATACAGGATAAAAAGCTTATAATTGTTCAGAGCATTATAGAAATCTTCACACAGAAAATTATTTTTAAAGAACCTTACTTATGAATTTGATAATATTAAAAATGAATATTTTATTGTAAAATTCTGTAATAATTAAGAGCATCATCACAGTACTTTTTCATATGAAAAAAATACCAGTATATACAGTCTCTTTCTATTCTGAAAATCCCATAACATGTGAAAAACAGTCTCTTTGATATTGATTGTGTATACAGGTTGCAAAATGCACCAGACAATAAGATCTATATTCTCAACAAGGACTAGGACAGTAACAGACTTTGGAATGCAACTAGGGGCAAAAAATAAACAACAAAAAATAAGAACTAATTACAAACTATATTAACTTTTGTAAAAGCACTATGGTTTCTCTAACTTCTGAAAAAGCAATATAAGCCAACTGCATTTACATAACTTGTCACAGAAAGGATTACTTCAGTTCTAAGCAAGCCAAATATCCAAAGTACTGCACAGTGTCATTATTCAGCAGCAGAACAAATCTTGATTTAGGGCAAGAACTGTCAGCCTTCCTAACAACACGGAAGTATGCCACCAGCTGAAAGATGCATAACAGGGTGATCTCTCCAGTTCACAGTATGTTCCTTCATAGTGCAGATTGCATGAAGAATTTCAAATGTCTTACTACAGTGATACCTTGATCTCCATTCTATGTAAAATGAAACATGTAGTACATTATTTGAACAAAAGTATGTATGGGCAAGGAGAAGGATGCCACTCTTAAAAACTCTCTACAATACAGTAAAGCAACACACCAATTTTAGAGAAAACAGGTCCTACAGGAAACCTGACAAGTTTGCTGCAAATGCCTGTCAAGAAAGCACTGAAAAGGTATTTGTGATTCTTTCACAGCAGCCATATATGTATGACAAAAATTGAACCAGCTAAATACAACTGAAAAAACAAATTAGATCCATCTTAAATGCTTTTCCTCTTGTTTTTCTGTCCACAGAATTGTGCTGTAGGTAAAGTTACCACTTCATTCTAAATCTCTTATCAACTTCGTGGCCCTCCTTTGGACTTGATCCAGAAGGTCAATGTCCTTCCTGTGCTGGAGACCTCAGAGCTGGACTCAGTACTCCAGGTGGGGTTTCACCAGAGCAAAGTAGAGGGGCAGAATCATTAATTTTGTTAGGTTGCATCAGCAGCCTTGGCTGAAGTGTTTCAGTGATTTATTCAGTGTCCTAAAGTGCTCTCAAACTCTATGCCACTATCTCTTCTCCTCTTACAATATTGACTTATGAAGCATAAGTTTGAAAAGACATGAACAAAGGTAAAAGCACATGTAGCACTGCTGACACAGTGGGCACACTCATGCCAAAAGATGATACATACTGTGTCACACAAACTCCTATATCCATGCAGAATAGAAGCATAGATTGCATTGCAAGTATTTCCTATACACTTAAATAAGTCCAGCTGTACTAGAATACACAGACAGAGCCAAACCAAAGGTAGCCCAGTTTGTACAACATGTATTTTCTGCGCCATTAAAAATATATATATTAGAGTGGCAAAGCAGACGGGAGTATGTGCAATGTAACATATCTCTGTAACAGCATTACAGAAAGCAAAAGCATGTAAAGAAAAGACCAATGAAATTTTAAAAAAAAATTAATTTTTTTTTTAAAAAGCAGTTTTTAAGTTTAAAAAGACAATTCAGGCTAGATCAGAAGGAAAAATGCAAGTAGGCTGCTTCACACAACTCTGCAAATGAACATATTTTCAAATCAGCAGGCATGACTGTAGGAAGGATGGGGCAGGTGTTGGAGGAACTGGATGAGAAGCAAAGAAAATGAAGATAGATGAATGTTTGAAAAGCTTTTAAAATATTTGGAATTTGAATGGGAGTCAGTGGAAAAGCATGAGCATCCAGCTGCCACTGCCATAGTGGTAATTAATGAATTTTAGTGGTTATTACTGGTGTTTGTGAAATACAGAAAGCTTTTGTCAAAGTTTGGACTCAGAAATCAATTTCTTAAGATAGTGTGGACCAGGAAAGAGGTAAAGCAGTCTGTCCTAATAGTATATATAGTATATATGAGACATGGAACGACACCTCTGGTGAGAATTTAGCTATAATGACAGACTATATTCTATATATATATATAATTCAGTTCAGGGTCATATGACATATTCTGATATCATATCTGCACAAATTTTGAGCCAGAAGGGATTTGGGGCTGCTAGACCCTCTTTGCCAGACAGTAAAAATGTCTCTTTGTGTATATTAATTACAGACAGCATGGAAGACTTTAAGCCTAATGTGAACAAACATAGATGTCCAGTTCACAACCATATAGAATTAACTCTATATTATTAAGATACCTGTCCAAATTTTGAAAAAAAGGAAATTAATTTAAACCATTGTATAAATCATGATGAAGAGGAAAAAGAGTAATTTTATCTGCTGTGTTTAATTGCCTGGTGAACTTATCCAGGTGTGGAATGAACAGTTTCTTATTTTAATGTGTTGTTTTCAAGGGGCCAGAACTATTCTAAATTGTAATGATTACATTGTTATTCTTTAGTGTTTTGAACAAGCATAGCAACTGATGAATACCACATGAAAGGCCTCCCTCCACTAGTATAAAATTCATTTAGAACCTATTCATGGAAGTTTCAAATTCGGAAGATAAAAAAGTCACTTTGAATGCTAATTTGAGGTATTTAAGGTGCAAAATAGAAATTTAATATTATGGTTCCACTGTAGTGGAGTCCAAGTAATAGGATATTTTTATGAATTCTACAAATAATACTCCACAGTGGATCCAGCAAATCCAGACAGACACCTTCAGAAAACCTTGCAAAGCCTTCCTTCTTGCTATTCCAGTGAGTGGTCCTTCAGTTTTAGTAGGGATTTCAGTAAAGTTATTGATTTTACTGTGGCAAATGATAAAATATATAGTAGTGTTGAAGGATATCAATATAAAATTTCAAACTGGGTAGAAAGACTCATAGGGAACTAGATAATAAAGAAAGATGTATCTGTCTATAAAGCTGATTGTAATAGTTCAAACCAATCTCACACTTCCATGTGGGTAAAATAAAAATGTGGTTAATATACTATAAAACAACTGAAATTCTACTGTGTTGCTTACAGCATTCTTCACTTAAAGCAATATAGACCTACCTCTTTTCCAGTGCAGCATCAGTGACACAACACCTTAGACTTCTCTAAGCACACTAGAGATGCATTGTGCACAAGGGCTCTTCATCCTCTGCTTCATTTTGGTTTTGGTCAAAAAGTCCTTTACACATCAGTTATGTGGACATCTTTGTAATTCTTGTCTGAGGAGAAGAGTTGGGTATCCCGAGAACATGAGGAAGAAGTACAAAAAACTTCTCACAGACTAGTCTACTCCCCTTCAATCCATTCAGGTTTTACTATTCTGCCCTACTATTTTAACTTATATTAGGAAGTTAATTATCAGAAAAAAAAGGTTTGGAAGTCCAAACAAGCTTAATGTATATATAAACCAGTTTCAAATTTTGTCAGTGGAAATAGCTGAGGATATAAGGCCAAATTTTCTTCAGCAATTTTCACTTAGATTAGTAAATCCAAGGAAACCATTCAGCAGTCCTAGCAGGAATGCACTGACAGCATTTTAAGGTTTTACATGCTAATAAAAGGAAAGATGAAACTTTCAGTTAGAGGCTCTCAACTTTACTCCTGATAAACCCACTGAAGTTTAGTAAAGCTGGAATCTTAGCTCCCTTTTGCATGTGACTCTTAGCTTTGCATTTGAGTAAGAAAACTGAAAGTCTCTTCATTACCCTAACAGTAAAATTGACAGCTAAAATCAGAGTTTTGCCAGCTTTATGTCATTGAGACTTTATGCAAACATACACTTCCTATCGCACAGATCTGTTTTTCTGCTGACTGATGAGGATATCAGATGACTGGGTAGACTATGATGCAGTGAAGTTTTCCTCTGGGGATGGAACACATCAGAAATTGTGCACATAAATTCTTCTTCCCATGGTTCAAAATTCAATTCTACAAGCTGCAAACAGTCCCTACAGCCTGCCAGAGATTCAGAAATCTGTCTCTTCCACAACCTTACTCTTTCACACTTGACCATTAGGCAATTTCCCACTCTCTGCACACCCAAAAGGGATATTCTTCTCTATGCTCTTAAAATACTGCATGAGATTAACACAGCCACAAGACACACATATGCTCTTCACTCTGTAGTAGCAATGTTTTTCTAGCTCTGACCTGAGGAAAATGCAAGGACAAGAGATAAACATTCTGATCCCAAAGAGCTATTGATGTTGGAGCTCTCAGTGAAACTCAACAACTCCTCTCCTCATCACTTTCTCAATCACTTCTGTATTCATTTACATTTTCTAGTATATTCATCCTAGGGCTCTGGCTAAGACTGACAGAGCTCAGCTTCTGATGGTAATTTCACTTTTTAAAAGGCTGTTCTGGTACAACTGAGCAAAACACTGACTCAAAACTCATATCATGCTTAGATGACAAATAAATGCCAAACCTAAGAGACATCAAGAGCACAGTTAGTGAGCTGATGCCACATTACTCCTTACAAAGGGATTTGGTAGATGAGCAAGGAAATTCCAGGTACACATCCAAATATGAACTAACTGAAGTTCTTTTCCTATAGATTTCAGAAGGCAAATTGTGCTGACTAGTCCATAACAGCTGTGCATACTTCTCTCTCTAAAAATGGGTTAACTCTGCAAAGATCAGCATTAACTCCCCCACAAATTTCTGCTGGAAATCTATCAGGTTGCTAGGGTAGCATGCTGTGCATAAAGGCTGCTCCCTGGCTGTGTACCCTCCCTACAGGCACACAAAGCCCTAATTATGAGGTATATATTCAGAAGAGTTTCTGTGTGCTAAGGAGAAGCATCAACAAATACACTACTTCTTTTGCTCCATGAGTTACAGACCCTTTGAAGCCTTTTTCTGTTCCTTTGTTTTAGCTTGCATCACCATATGGGAAGCTGTTTCAAACTTCACTTTTATTATTCTGACCAAAAATAACATCTAATTTTTTACTGTTACTCATTAATTTAATTTTAAAATTCAAAGTGAACAAATCCTGAACAGGAAGCAATAAACTAAAAACTGAAAGGGGATGATATGTGCTGTGACAGGAGGACTGCCCTTGTCCCATTTCATTACCAGTTAATGCGACTTTTTCTTTTGCAAAGTCATTTATACTATATACTATATATATTGTACTATATACACAATGCTATATAAGGAAAATACTTCTTTTTGGTCACATTAAGCACCTTTATTAATTTATTTATTGTTGCATTTATTTCTTTCTTTTGCCTCATCATGGGGAGTGGAGAAGAGTTTCTTTATTCACTTCAAGTTCTATTTTGTTCCTGTATCTATTTTAAGACTTCTTTACCTCCTACAACCAAAAAACCTTCTCATTTCTATAAGCCCAGCATCAAGTCATAAAGGATGATTTCAGCATCCTTACAGGCTGACCAGTATGCTCTTTCCATAGCTTTCCCTGATTCTCCATAATGAAAGTGATGAGACTGAAATTCTCCTGTATTGCTACACATAAATCTAATTGCCAAATACTTTGAGAGTCTATATATGCCAACATGGACAATATTTTGAATTTCTTCTTAAACAGCTAACTAATCTGTGCATTTCTAGAATATAAAAGTTGAGAAACAGAATAGAACAGTCTTGGCACTGAGAAAAAAACATAGGTGAATTTCTTAAACAGCAGAGAGGCACAAAAGAATTTCCCTTTGATTTACAGTATAAATCCTTTCCATATCCACACAGGTTAAAAATTCTAGTTGTCTTATTTGTTTTATATCTTAGCATCTTTGTTTTCTTTATGCTTAAGATGCCCTCAGCATACATCCCCACGAGTATAGCTAAATTGGAAGAGGAAGGTTAGAAAGATTTATAATGTTGCCAGAGCTGTCATATGGGCAACAAACAGGGAATGTTTCATCATAAGGACTGTGAAAGCATTCCGCTTACTATTTCTTTGAAAGTTCAATTTTTCCTTTTTTTTCTAAAGTACAAATATCAGTGCTTTTGAAACTAAAAGGTTAATTATTCATAACAATTAGAACACCTGCTTTACCTTTGTCTTGTGGGTAGAAATCACAGACAAACATAACAAACACTGGCAGAATTAAGTACGAAATATTTACAGAATACAGAATATCTATGAGTTTTCATTTTCTTACTCCTAGTTTATGTAAACCAAATCCTCCTTAGTTCTTTTCTGCTGTTTTCTTATATCTAGTGTATACTAAAGGGGCTTAATTCCCTTATCCTTCATACATCACATCGTGTACAATATGTTTAGATTTATAGGCTGGAATTCATCCCCCAAAAGACATGAAAGACAGTAAGCAAACCTTTAAGTTACGTGCTGCTACTATATTTACTACCCCGACAAGCATAGAAACTATAATATTAATAACAGCAGGTTTCAATTACATACGTTGATTGATCACTGCATGGTTCTCTTATTTTAACCAAATACATACCCCATGACAGTTATGATTTTGTAAGAATTTGGTTGGGTTTTCCTGTTCTTTCTTCACCAAAACAAAAAGGAGCAGGGGGGAAGCCACCAAAAACCTGAAGCAGCAGCTCTGGGATACAGCCATACAACCCTAAATACCTAGTAGTTCTCTGAACATTTAGAAATGTCCTAGCCCTTTTGGGGAAACAAAAACAGACAACAGTTCTTAGGTCATTTACAAAATAGACCCAACTGCTCTATTGAGACAGGAATTTCTCAAAGAGGAAAACTTCTCATGTTAAGAGGATGAAGCCCCTATATGGATTAAGGACAAGAAGCAGTTCAGGTTTAAAAATATCAACACATTAGAGATTGCCTGCCTTGGCAGTATCGGGAAGAGAATAGTGTTTCTAGCCTCAGACAAATGAGGACACTAAGTAATTGGAAAGAGACCATTAGGAAAGTCATAAATCGAATATTTTATCTCCCCAAGCATCTCCCTAAACAAAGAAATTGCTTAAAGTTTCTGTTTCTATATCAGGATAAATGTTTTATACCAAAATGTAGCAATCTCTTATTCATTCTACTCAAGTACTGGGCTTCTTCCCAGCATCTTGATTGAGGGTACAGCAAAACTGTCCTCCTGTAATGTGTAGCATCAACAGTGAACAGCAGTCAACAAACTCCAGCTTTGGTCTCACTTCAGGACATTTATTGTCTTAGATTTTTAATATAACATATATTAAAAATTATGTTATATAAAAATGAATAAAATCTTTTTGTGCTTAGTTTTTAAATCTTCATTGTATTGTGATTGGTTTTGTGCCAGAGAAGAGGGTCTTTCCAGCTTCGCCTCTCAGGTAAATGCAATATTTCTGTGGAAGATCTAATTATTTATTTCAAAGCAGGTAAATTTCTTCCAGCATCCTCCATTTAAATGGTATCATTGGCTGAATGGCAGAGCTCAGACAGTCATGATCAGTGGAGTAGAATACAGGTGGACACCCATAATCAGCGGTGTTTCCCAGGGATCAGTACTGTGTCCAGTCTTACTCAGCTTGGTTATCAGCAGCCTGGACTAGAGTGTAGCCTAAGTTTGCTGATGATACAAAATGTGGGGGGAGCAGCTGATACCTGAAGGCTGTGCTGCTGTTCAGCAGGACCTTGAAAGGCTGGAGCCTTGAGTGGAGAGAAAGCTAATGAAGTTCGACAAAAGCAAGCATAGGGTCTTGAACCTGGGGATGAATAATCCCAAATACCAGCACAGGTTAGGGGATGACCTGCTAAAGAGAAGCTCTGCAGAGAAAAACCCAAGAGTCTTGGTGCATGACAAGTTGACCATGTGCTGGCAATGCCACTGCAGTCAGGAGAGCCAATAATATCCTGAGGTATACTGGGAAGAGTGTGTCCAGCAGGTCTAGGGTGATGATCCTCACCCTCTACTCTGCCCTGCAGGCTACATCTGGAAAACTGCATTCAGTTCTGGTCTCCATGGTCCAAGAAAGACAAATTGCTACTGGTAAGGGTCCAGCAGAGGCCACAAAGATGATGACGGGTCTGGAGCATCTCTCGTATGAGGAGAGACTGAGGGAATTGGGCCTGTTTAGCCTAGAGAAGACTGAGAGGGGACCTCACCAAAACATAAAAATATTTTAAAATTGGATATCAAGAGGATGGTGCCAGCCTTTTTCAGTGGTGCCAGTGACAGGACAAGGAGCAATGGCCATAAACTACAACACAAGAAGTTCCATCTCAACATGAGGAAGAACTGCTTTACACTGAGGGTGGCAGAGCACTGGAACAGGCTGCCCACAGAGATCATGGAATCTCCCTCTCTGGAGACATTGAAAACCCACCTGAACACATTCCTGTGTCACCTGCTGTAAGTGACCCTGTGATCTCCACTATTCTGCGATTCTGCAATTCTGCAACTGGAATTTATTTACATAAGACAAAAATGATTCCTTTTAGAGAACTCTGTGTTGAGCTTTGTTCATTACTTGTATTTTCCACCTATCTTCTTCTGGCATTACAACAAGCAGCCCTGTTTCAAGATACCAGCTGTCTCATCCTTCTCCTCTGTATTCCATTCTTGCAGTGTTCTCTACATATATAAAAGCAAAAATTTGAAATAAAAAAATACCAAACTCTCTTCAATAGGTGATTTTAGTGAATGAAGAAGAAACTCTAGAGGAACAAACACAGGCACAAGCTAACTGCTGCTTTTAATATTTTCTTCCACATAAAACCAAACAGAAGCTAGTTTGCCCCGGGCATTTTGCTTTATACATTGTGTAGAATACATATTCTTGTCCATTTATATTCATCAGACCTAAATCTGGAAACTACTATCACGCTGACAAAAAACCAGAGACAGAATCTAACTCCTGTGTTGCTCCTGTGTATGATAATACGATCTGCATGACTGGAAATTTTCTTAGTACCCTTGCACAGTGTGAAGATGGTATCAATCTGCCGGAGTAAGATTAGCAACATCCATTCAGTTTCCAACTCTGACATGAGAGGGAATGAACTAAAAGGCTAGAAAATACCAGTGTCCTAAACGAACAGATATCTTTTTTGAAATATTTCCTAGTTTATAATAGGAGTTAATAAAATATTTTCATTTGCTTCTCAAGTTTAGATATTAAACCATTAAAAAACTTAATCCATTACTCTTCACAAAGTCAACCAAAAACTGAAGCAGAGCACATAATTAGAATTAATTGCATTGCCTGCTTGCAGGAGGAGTTCTGAGATATCCACTGGGGATCCAAGAGGCCTTTTTCACCATTTGGGGGACCTTATGTAAGCTGTTTTGCCGAAACATCCTTCATTTGATATTCCATAAATTTTTCAAGTTAAAGCAAAATGAACAGTGCATGCTTTATGTTTTCTGACCCTTCTGTTCAACAAGCAGGAACATCCAAAAAATTTTAAACATGGACCACTGCTAGACTTCAGAGTGGGATTTTGGACCCAACCATCCCATTACCAAAGTTGTATTAGAAAATACTACAAAGATGACACAGGTCTGAAAATCAATTTGGAATATTGTACCTTCATCTAGCATGAAGACTGCAGCTTGTCAGTCACTAACAGAGTCATGGGAAGCCAGAATAGTAGCACAGAATGAAGGATAAATAATAAAATTCACTGGATATAGGTGATTAAAAAAGCCTAATGGCTTTTTACACTACTTCTTCTTAAATGTGAGAGAAAGCTCAACTTTTCCACCTCTGCCTCAGATTTTACATTAGTCTTTGTGTTCCTTGGGTTTGTAAGCATTCTCCTTATCAGCATTTTGACTGAAGTTTATGTTTTGCTCTAGAGGGCTTTACATGTGTATTTACTGCAGTGCCATATAAATGAACAGAACTTCAAAGTGAATGAATATTAAATAAATAAAAAGCATAGTTTCAAAACACTTAAAGTGGAAAAGTACTGCATTTACAAAACTGTCAGATTTGTTATTCAATGTATTTACTTTCCTAATACTAATCCCAGACTCTGCAAAGGCATCCGATTACTAGCCCAACAAAGAAAGCTGGAACACTGCAAATTGCTTTGTTTTTCCAGCAAGACATTAGTCAGAGATAGGTTAAACTAAATAGGACTACACTTTTCTTTTCTACAAAGGCAGGTAGTCAGAGATGACAGACCTGTACACCAGGGTACTTAAACACAGGGAGATTCAATTTTCACCAAAAGCATTCCCAGGGAAGAATAATTCTCCAAGGAGAAACAGGAAAAAAAGGAAAAAACACTATCGCAAGAACTTGCCACTGTATGTAGAAAACCCACAAGCTAAATCTAAAAAACTGAACGTAAAAGTGAGAATAAACTTTTCACCAATTGAATTATTACATTTCATGGTAACAATTAAAATGATAATATAACATGAAATAAAATAATGATAAATATGGAGAGAGAAAAAAAACAATTAAAGGGTTTATGGTTATAGAGTCCAAAAAGTACAACCAAGCAGGAATAAATTGAAAAGCTGGTTCGAAATTGTGTGATGAAGAATGCATCAGTCACAGAAAAAAAAAGATAACTCATAAGGAAACAAAGAGGTTTAAAAAAAGGGTATCAGAATTCTGAATAAAAATTCTGATTCCAGTAAGGATTTTTGAAGGTCATTTAATTATTGTGATTTATTATTTCTTTAGTAGAACTACTGCACTGAAACACTGGTTTTTTTAATAATAGAAAATGACAAATGCCACTGCAATCAGTAACAACTTTCTCTTTCATCAGCTGGTGGTCTGGTGCTGATCAGATGATGAAATCAAGGAAAGTGAATTGGTAAGCCAGCTGGAGAAAGCATTTCTAATATGATTTAAGGCAACAAAAACAGAAACAGAGGAGCTTTCTCATTTTTCTTTAGTTCACTTCTAACAGTGTGATTTCATTTATGCCTGTGAAACGTGCATAAAATCCTTATCTAATACTTTGACTAACCACCTCCTCTCAAAGGGATAAAGTACAGCACAATTCACATACAGTGAAAAGATAAGATCTTGGCATTTTTTGTGTCCTACCTTGTATTTTTATAATGGGAAATTATGAGAAATCCATATTTTTATTCCTTTCCAATCTATGAGTCAAAATGTAGTCAAGGGTACCACATCCCTCTGTTTGTGAATTGAGTGAATGAGAATTTGACAAGACTAAAGGACCAGCAAAACACACAGACTCTCCCTCATTAGATTTTTTTGCACAATAGTGACTACAGAGAGCTATGAATGCACAGTATGATGAATAACAAAACATCTGTGAATTACATAATGTCACTAAGTACATTCCAAATGGTATGCATATATTAACCCACAAACACAGGCTGGTACTTATTTAATACAAAATCAGCAAAAAAAAATGGTGTTTCACAAAGGCCCTGGAAGTCCATTATGTTATCCAATTCTCACATATTACTCTATGGAATGTGATGCTATTGTTACACCACAATAAACAACTGTCACAGCAACAGCTCTCAGTGACAGGTAGCAACATCTTTGGGAAATCCATCAGCTCTAATAAAACAGTTTAAGGAAATGTAATTTCTACTTGTATTTTAAACTGGCTGAAGTCTACATGGAAAAAAAAATAAGAGGAACTTTTATACATATTAAGACTCCATATTTTCACAGCACTTCATATTGCCTCTGAAATGCAGAAGCAAACTTCTAGCCCATAGCACCTCCTGACAATCAGAAAAGCTTTCTGATCTGTAATTATAAAGGGAAGTCAAAATTATTATTCCTCTGCTGTATATTCTTCTTATTGACTAGCTCAGAAACAAGAACATAGGGCTATTGTTTCAAATACAAGTCTGAAACCCCTAGAGGTTTAAATTTATATTACATTTTTAAAAAATATTTTTTCTGTCTCTGAAAGTACCTACTCTTTCAATTAGCAGAAACATATCACTTAGTAAAAATACAAAGTGTTTTATTATTCTATTATGGGTTGATACCATTACTTGGAAAAGTGTTTACCATGAAGTAGCACACTGTTTATCCTCACCTAGTCATATGTAACATCAAATATATAACAGAAAATTTGACAGTTTACCACACTAAAGCTTGATTCAAACCCTCCTGAAGTCACTGAGTTCCATTTTCCTTTTACTTTCTTGAGTCAGAAGTCTTTTAAAAGACAAATACTGTTCATCCTTTCATTCCAGTATGCAGCACTCCAAGCTCAACTCACAACTGCCTCCTCTGATGTTATGACCTTCAGGGTAAGATAGCACAGGAAAGGTTTATTCAGTATAAAAACTTAGGATGAGGCTCTAGGGTTTATGTAGTAAACAGATGGCCTCAGTCTAAGTGTATTTAAAGGAGATTTTATTTTTTAATGAAAATAATTTGAGATTGGGTATGTAACCAAAACTGAGGTATGTATTTGATCTTAACCCAGAAATCATTCAAGATAGATCATCCAGGTTACCATATGGGCTATAGTCCATTCCTATTCCTATTAAAAGCAGATTACAGAATGGCTAAAGCTACTTATGATTTTTCAAGCTTACCAGTATTAATTTGAATACAAAAACACTGCTCATGGGTAGATGAAGAGTTTCCCTAAACTTTCTACTAGGTCATAAATCAGCAAATTCCCATTGACACTCATTATCATGGATAGACTTTACCTAAGCAATTCTTATCATGTCCTGTAATGTAAGCTGCTCTATATATATTTAATACACCAGACAGTCAAGGTACAGAAATCTAAGGTGACTTCTTTCATCCCTGGGTAGCAGGTCAGAGTCATTAACAAGATCCCTAATTCCCAGTTCTATGTAGTAAACAGATTATTCATTTGAAATTAATGCAGTTCATGGTATAAATGCAGCCTCTACTGAAGTAGGCAATAAGACAGAAATATGTCCTATTGTATGCATGTTTTATATATAAGCAGAAATCTAAAAAAAAAAATCAAGGGGATTGTAGAAAGTTAATGGACTAAACGGCAGTTCAAAAATCTTCTGTCTTGTTTCAAGACTTGCTAATGTATCATCTTCTATCATTACTTACAGTAATGAATTCTGTAAAGCAGAGATCCTGACATTACTATCTGACCTCCCATAGTTATAAATCATATTTTTCTGAAAGCACTTTTTACCTTGCAATGTACTACCATAAGCCACAAACTCAATCAAGGAACAAAAAAATTAATATAAAAATCACCCTAACAACCTGTATAAAAACAGTATATTTTTTTTCAAAATTATCCTACCCAAAATAACTTTTCAAGTGAAATCAAAATCTGGCTGGTGCTGCTCACTGACAGTTCTAATTTTAGTGAGAATGATTCAAAGCAAAGTGCAGAAGGCTGCATGGAAGTGCTCCACAATACAATACAAAATGAAATTGTGATATATTAAAAATCCAATGCTATATTTAAAAATAGAAAATTTAAAAATTTACTTTTTAAGTGGAAGATTGAAAATTAAAAACCAGTTTATTAGTACTGCCCCTATTACTTGAAGTAATTTTCATTACTTCAATATTAATGCTAGAAATTAACACCATCAGTGTAACAAAAAAAAAGAAATACTAGAGGCTGCTTCAAGAGATTTTACTGGGTTTAGTTCCCTGCATATACTTCAAGTTCTTTAGGAATAATCTAATGTCTGTACATGAGAAAGGCACAAGCTTTGCTCAAGAGCTATGGTCAGATTCATAAAAATATTCAAACTGATCTTTCTTGAAAGATAAAAAACAGAACTCAACAGGCAACCAGCAATTATCAACTCCTTATCACTGCAAGATGCTCAGACTTCACATGCTTTTAAGCATCTGAAACACAAGGTGAGCATGATATCATGCATAGGAAAGACCTGACTAATTGCATCAGGAGGTCTACCCTTCTTATTTCACAGCACTGCCTATAGCTGCTTCTTTCAGGCTCCCTGGAGCTTTAATTCACAACTTTTTAATGCCCTCCACAGGGAGTATTTCAAAATGAGGGATGGAAGCAGTATGAAGGCAACAAGAAAAACACTGAGTGTCCCACAGCTTGTCTAGTTTTCTCTTTATAATGTAAGCTTCTCAGGACAAAGCTCATGTATCGTTGTGTCACTGCCAGCACTGAGTATATAATCAATGGTCTCACAGTTCTATTGAATTAGTTACTTCCATGTCTTTTCTCCAGTTTGTTGAAAGACTTTACCCACTAACCATGTCAATATACTCACACTTCACAGTCATGAAATACTTGTATAAAAACAGATATGCTATCTATATTCAAAACCAATATAAAATATTGTTTCGCTTGCTTGCTTAACATGACTTCTTAGGAAAAAAAAAAGCAACTTGTATTTTTTTTTCCTTAACTGCAACATGGTTAAATCTAAAGCATTCTTTGACAAAAGTGCACTGAAGTGTATACATATATGTAACCGTCCCATATACATAACGATGAAAATTAATATCTGTTTCAGACAATTTGGCCAGGAGGCAGTTCTAGCTGTTAAGCAAGAAAAGGATTTGCTCTAAAAAACAGTTCTCCCATCTACAGTGAAATGGAAGACATTGGAGCATTTCTATAGTATCATACTACTCTTTACAGACATTTCTATGGATCTCATCACTATACCTTGTAAGTAATTCAGAAAACAAAATGGATCAAAGAATTTTCTCCGACTGAGATAATGAAAATTATCCTTTTCACAGGTGTAGCCCAAAAGAAGTGGGTACTAGCGGCAGATCTAGGAATAGAGACTGAATTTCCTGGTTTCTAGCCCTTCAACAGCTAGACTGATTTTCTGCTCCTCCATAGAAATGGTGTTATGATGTTAGTAAAGTCAAATATACAAACTGCCTTCTACCATTAGATGTATGCTAAAACAAACCAAGTGTGAGGAGACACTTTACTTAAAAGTGTTCCATGTTAACTGACATTAGATGCAGAAAGGTTTTGAGCTTGAACACATACAAAATTCCTCTGAGATTAAGTCTTTCTGTAGACTCAAGTCGAGAGACATCAAAAAAGGTTTCGTCCTAAATTTTAGGAAAACTACTTAGGCTGACTGAAAGGGTACCCCTGATATGCCTACTTCCTACTAAGTGTGGCACTGTGCAGCTAGGTGAGATGTCAAATTTTGCAGTAATCATAATTCACCTGTTAAAATTATGCGTGGGTAACTGTTTACATGCTAACTCCCTTCTTAGGGGTGAAAGCTGAGACTGGTTAGAGTTGTCTTTACTCCCCGTATGCTTTTAGCGTTCTCACAGTACAGGGCTTGATAGCAGAAGAAAATGATCATTCTTTTAAGAGTAAAAAGGAAAAGCAGATGGACATTTATGATACAGAACTATGCTCACACTTCTTATGAGGTTAATTAGTTTATATATCACTCTTTTGCTCTTATTTGCTAAAATAAAATTTCTCCAGACAACATTGAAGAAATGACACCTTTTATGCAGAAACAACAATTGTCTGCACACAGTTTCACAGTTTAAAGAAAAGTTATTTTGTGTCAAAAGCCAATTGAAAATCCTGCTTTCCTGAATAAAAACTCTGCAAAATGTAACATAAACAGATAATTAAGCCTGATAAGACAGGCTATGGAGCATAATCAGGTTTTCTGAAGTCCTGTAGAACATTTTTCTATGTCATATTTCTCACAGCTAATATATAAATAAATACAGTATTTATATGTAGAAATAAAAAAATTAAAATTTTTTTTTAAAATTGGCTTGGTTGGCACTTGTTATTCAGAATAGCGTTGCTGGGCTAAACTAAGACTGTTTAAATGTGAAAACTAATCTGATTTGGACAAAAATGAATTTTAAACTACATGTAGAAACGTTAATGCCTTTCTTGAATTCCACCACTGAATAATATTGAGGACTCTGTGGTAACTGCCAGGGGTCATAACAAACTTTTTCTTTTTTTTTTCCTCCTAAGTGCCATAAATTCCTTAGAAAGGGCAACAAACTGGTTTGCCGTGATAGATGCCATTTCTAGGAACTAAAGATCAAAGGAAAACTCACTGCCAAAATAGTAATCTACTGGGGTGTGATGGAGAATTCATTTGTGGCTTCTTGATACTTCAGGATTACGTTCTAACAAAACCAAAGAGCTTAATGCTAAACAATGAAATTGTAGGCATGTTCATGGTGATGGAAAGGATTTAAAACATTTCTCACACTCATCATATTTGCTCTTAATGTAGATTCTTGTAAAATATTGAGAACAACATAGAAGATGGAAAAGCATTTCACATATTTGTAGTTTTCCCTAAATGAAATGTCAAAAGTCAAACATAATGTCTGCAAGCACAATAGCTTAATTTTTCCCCAATGAAGAGGACGATAATATTGAGTTTGTAAGAATGCATAATTAAGTATACATTGGAAATTTAAATATAGACAGTGCATTTGAGAGTACAAAGATATCTTTTACTAGCTCAGCAAAATTCAATCTATGGAATGACTCTCAAAGAGTAAAATGAATAACGGGTTAAAGCATGGCTTGTCCTGACTTTTTAAGTGACGAGTGGGTAAATCCAAGACTCAGTGTTTATGGGCCTAAATGAAGCTTGCAGGAAGAGTAGAGACAGAGTTTTTTTATCAGCTTGAGAAATCTCAGGTGAAGGTTTTAAATCATTTATGAGCCTTTGCAAAAACAGTTTACTTGAATTGAATTGTATTGTTCACCCTGAGACTAAAGCGTGGTCTGGGTGCTGAAAGTTTACTTAATCCTTTAGTCTAGGTTTGACAGATGGTTTAGCAAGCTGAGTACAACTGCGAAGACCATATCTGCTTCTCCATCTATTTGTAAAATTGCACTTGGCATCACTGAGAGTGCCTCTACAAATTGTGACAGTATGCATTCACCAGAAGCAGAACCATTAAGAAGAGAAAAAGAGATCTTGGGCGATACAGCTTCATTTCCCCACTGGTTGCCACTTTATATAATATTCCTACTAATAATTTATCTAACTTGCTTTGTAACTAGCTAAAAAACTTGTATATCACAACTTCCCTGATAGTTTTCTACTGACATATCTTGTTCTTTAGTGCTCTTGTATAAAACAAATGAAAATAAAGTGATACTGAAAACAGAGTGGTCTTTACTTATTCAAGAAATCTCTGGGTGTATTTGGCCTGTTCATATGAGTAAAACAATTCAGATTTGGCTTTAAAAGCTCTAACTTAACTTCTTCCTAAAAGATAGGAAAACGAGAGTCATATGGATGTATTTTTTCTCTCAACCAAGCAGGACAATGGCAAACAGAAAGTAGAATGTCACTTCCCACAAATATCTTTCACTCCCTCATTCTGACATAAAAAAAGACACTGCCCAACAATGAAGCAGCCGTAGGAGGCAAAGAGGAAAGAAATAGTTCATAAAAGCTATATTACCACTTGCAATTCTGAAGCTCCCAGTGTCTTGCAAGTTGATGTCACAGAAGAAAAAACTCCTCATTTGATCTCCCACTGTTTTGCTGCCCTTTCCCCACTGGTACTGTAGCAGGAGGTAATATAAAAGTGCTTTTATTCCATACAAATTGCTTGACTGCTAAACTCTCTGAAATGTGAAGATTACAGTAGTTGCACAAAAATTTTTTAAGGGTTCTTTCTTCATAATTGCTTCTGACCAGAAAATTAAATACAGAAGAATGAAATTGCAATGAACACAGAAGACACAATTTTGATTTCATTTCCTGTTGAAGAATAATTTTATTGAAATAAAAATGCTATATTTGAGATAAGAATCTGACCAGAGATCCTTAACATTGCCTTTACATGTTCCAGGTTAAACTTTTTTTTCTAAGATAATACCTACATTCAGAAAAAGGCTGAAAATTTCACAAATATATTTGCATACTTAGTGCATTTATTTCCACAAAATGTTACATGTGAAATATTTTGGTGGTTTTTTTCTTTTTTTTCCTCATCTTTAGGTAAGATTTGCAAATGCTCTGAACTCACAAAATATGGTCCATAGACTGCAGGTATTTCATATATTTCTAAACATCAATTGAACTGAAGAAAAGGGACAGAAAATGCAAAAGAAACAACCTGTATGCCGGGTTTTTTTGACAAAGCCATTTGTGCCAGTCTTTATAGTTCTCTGATATTCCTAAACTATGCAATCCAATAAAAAACTGTGCTTTTCTTGATCTCTTCTGCATCTTTTTCCTTCTCCATCCTGAATGCCTTAACTGTAATTTTCTCTTTGTGTATTTTATTAATTTCTATAACTTTATTTTATGCAGAATTACGAAAGTTCCAGGCTAGCAATCAAGGTTAAATAAACAATGTACACATAGAAAACCTGAATCAATTCAAAAATGAAAGAATTGATTTTTTTATTTTAATTTTGCTCATTGATTTTGTTCACAGAAAAGAAAATCAATATGGTAGCAGCCTACTGACTTTGAAGTTTGAGATAATATATCTCAGTACAATAAAGAGGTCAAAGCCCCTACTGTATCATAAATTCCTCCACTCAGAACTAATTACTCCAAGTGGAAAAAAGTGGCAGACTATCAGTTTTGAATGGATAAACACAAAGGGTGAGCTAATTCAGACATAAACCCATAACAATCAGGAGAGAAAAAGTATTTTTGAAAAGCCATACTATGAAGGCAAGTCACAATATACAGTCTTGTTACAAATATAAGGTAGTTTTCTCACACAGTTATATCAGATTTACATCACAAACTTCAATGGGGTGAAGTTATGCTTTATTCCTAAGATAAAGAGCTTTTTGAAAAATTATTAACACTTCAAATATCCTCTTTTGTTGCTTCTTATGATGAATGATATGACTAAATAAATTATTTAGGAGAAAATATCCAGCTTTTCTCTGAATCATAAGCTGATATATAGTGTAATATTGAAATACATATATAAAATGAATATAAAAATTGCTGTGTGTATATATATATATAAAATTGGAGTTGGCACTATAGTCTCTGTTTTTATGTGATGCATGTAGCTTAGTAGTGACTGCAGAGTCAGAGGTTTTCTGCATCTATGGTTTTGATACCGGCTGTTGTACAAGCCTTGATACAATTATTCTAGTCTGGAGTGCTCTAGCTAAATTAATTCAGTTGTCTTTAGCAACAAAACTGTGTGTGTACCATATGAGTGATTGTTGATTTCCCTATATGCTGATAGTGATCTCACATGTTTTGCTTTCTCTGTATCCTTGTAGAGCCATTTTTCTCAGCAAAATCTGAAAGATCCAATGCTGCTTGCCTTGAATCCTCTTCCACACTCCTGCTCATGTCCCCAGGCAAGACAAAGATTTTCAAATACTAAGACTCTTTCTGGATTTCCAGAATTTCAGTCCTGAGGTATAATTTTTTTCTTTGTTTATCTAGCATGTCATCAGGGTTGTTTTTTGGTTTTTTTCAGCAAACCACAAATACTTCATTGATTCAAACACTGAAAATTCAATCTTGTTCACACTCATCTCCCAGTTACTAATTCAACAAATCATCTAATCAAATTTCAGTCCTTTCAAAGATGGAACAAAGAAGAAAATGGTGAGTTTTTTCATCCTATTCATATTCCTGAATTCGATGGTATTTGATCCTCTTCCTCCACTTACGATCAGTTCTGCTTACCAAACCTTTCTCATGTACCATTTTTTTCCTGTTTTGAGTTCTTGACTATTTAATATCTCTCCAAATTCATCCAAAATATAATCTGAGTCTCTTGTTTTCAGAGGTTTTTTTCATGATTTATCATGTTTTGTTGTGTTTTTTCTAATAGCTTTGCTTTTAAGGTCCACTTAGTTCTGCAGTAACCCTGCCCCCTGGGAATCAATTTCTTAACTTAAGAGTAAAGAGAGTTCATGGATTTTGTGATCCAACATCCCTTAGAGTTGGAGTGTCATTTCATAAATAATTCACTTACGAGCACATACATTCATTTTACATGATTCCTCAATGTGGCCAGGGTGCTGCGTAGTCTGCACTGTATCCACCTACAAAAAATACAGAAATATATGTCTGCTTACCGGGATGTGAGTAAGGTTTGGCTAACTTAATCCTCCACCACGGATCTTACTAGTGAGCAAAAAATTTCTCTTCTCTGCCTTAGGTCCAAACATATTCCATAAAATAAGTTTTGGCAGTGAAGACAGTTAGAACTGTCTGTTTCATACAATATGAAGTCTGTTTCATATTTCTTAAGAAAAAGAAGGCATTAAGAGAGGTATGTCCAGAAACAAGCTGGTTTTAAATTATACACAAATTGGAGTGATTTATACATTCTTCCTTTTCTTACCCAGAGTTACTGCAGACAGAGTAACAAATGATATAAATGTCTCAGGTACCAGTGATGAGCACAACTCTTCTCCATTAAATGATGGGATAAATAGTCCAGTATAGAGAATTGAAAGAAGCAAAGAATAGGAATTTCACAAGAAAACAAACAGACAACTCCTCTTTCCTTTCATCTGTCTCACCCAATCACCAGATAAAATGGAGTGAGCAAACCAGATTTGAAGGGCAACATAGAATATACAATGACAATTCTATGAATATCTACATTCTTCAAAATGCCAGGTATCAACTATCTTGCTCTAACGTGGATATAAAAAAACGGAGAACTAGTGGAGAACCTTCTTCCTTTGAATCACTTTGATCAATATGTTTGTGATGGAAATAAGACACTAAAGAGACATGCATATCTAGTAATAAACAGTGAAGGTTTCTGTCCAATATATTCTTCAAAAACAACACTTAAAATATCACTTGGAATTGGGCTATCCACACAAAAAAAATACTAACCCGTTATTTTGGGTCACATAACACATTTTGTTGGCATTCATCAGTCTTTTCAGCTTTTCCAGTACCATTGAATTATTAATAATTTTTATTTACTTTACATCACTGACTACTACATCCTTATTTTAATGAATCATTTCTTCTAATCTGTTACACATATGTAAATTTAAAACCAAATTACACAAACGTAGGATAGCACTGTCAAGCATCTCTTTAAAGCATCTTTTACTCTATGAACATAATCCATAAAAGACGCCCAAATGTCCTCAAACAATAACGTCTGCTCCTCAGTCTAAATATGATCTTCTTACAGGAAGCCATCTGGGACAAGCAAGCAAAACATTCTGTTTTGGTTGCAGAAGAAATATATTTACACCTCAGTAAAATTCTTCATCATCACCAACCAAATTATATACAAATCTCTCTGTTCAATTTAGACTGGCTTAACTTGATGAAACAGCAAAAACATTGACTAGGCCAAAACATTCAATAAAAATACAGGTAATGAATCTATTTACCTATCTATCTATCTATCTACTTATCTATTTTTATTGATCTCTGTCTTTCATTTAATTTCATTGAGTACCTCAAAATTCCTAACTTAACAGCTATTTAAATTCGTATAAAAATTAAGTTTTGCTAACTTTAAGGAAAGTACATTCACTGAATAGTAGACTTGTCCAGTATGCAATCAACAGAGATATGTTAACATGTATTCTAAATATCTTTCTCCAAGATACATTTTCTGAGGTCAAAAAAGTTCATAGATGTAAGATACTCCTTCTATAATTAGAGCTTTCTTGTATGACAGATACTATTTTTTTCAGTTAACAAATCAAATCATCAATCACGAGAGAGAAGCTGAAACAAGCAAAACAAATTATCTGGCACATACTAGACAAAATGTTGAACGTTTTTTATCACAAATGCAATATATTATATCATTAATCTACAAGCAACCATGGAAGTCTCAGTGTGTGTGTCTATATTACCTGCAGTACACCTGACGCAGCATATGAAGGGAAGGATGACAGTGCAATTTGTTCTGCCTCTCTACATTACATCTTAACGAGCAACAAAGTCTGCATCACCTGCCAATCTCTGGCACACACTATGCAGGCATAGAGAGCAAACTGATGGAAGGCCTTGCACCTGCACTGCAAGTGCTACACACTACATGACAATCGAAAGACAATGCCGGAACAAATCAATGCTTCAAAATGCTCACTGGTGCTCAGAAATACGTACAGAAGGACTCCAAACATAGACTGAAGACAAATTCATGCCCAAAACACATTCCCATGTTCTGTGTCGTTAGCGTAGGTGTATCCATACATAATGATTGACAGAAAATAATTAGAAAATTATCTTTTCTCCTGAAATTTCTGTTAATTTAGGTGTTGTTTTCCCCATTTTTCCATGGCAGTTGAGGAATCTTGCTACTTTCCTGGAAATTGATGTTACTGTCTTGTTTCTTCTCCCATTTCCTTGCACAAAAATGCACATACACCAGAGTTAAATGAAGAATTGAGAGTCACTACCTTAGTTTTCATGAGGAAGATGCTTGCAGCTCTCCGCTAACCCAGTCCATAATACTAAAATACAGGCCTGGAAGTTTCTTAATTCTTACTGAATCCACTTTCTGGTTATCATAGGCATAGTTTCACATAATTTCTTGATAGGTTACAATTCTCTTGTTTGAATATTTCAATCAGAAATTGCTTCCAAAATTTCAATGCTGTAGTACACAAAAATTATTACATGCAAAACAACCCCAAATTTATTCATAGATCTTTATTTCTTTTTCTCCTTTTTCTTTAACTTACATATTCATTGACATTGGGAAGTGACCTTTTAGTATTAGTGACATATATTTGCTATTAATTGTAATTATTTTTCATTAAATAAGTGAGAAGCCACCCTTTAACAGAGTATAGATGATCACGGCCATAACATATTGCTACAAACTCAGAATTATTAACTTCTGCAAGTACCGTTTCATTGTGGGGTTTTTTTGCCATTCATTTCACTTTATTCTTAGAATTAAATCTCTGTCTGTAAATATGTTATGATTGCAATATATATTATATGTTCATCTGATTGATGTGTGCACATGACTCAAAGTGTGACACAAGTTTCTGCAACATTCTTAAACGGAACTGAAAGGCTCAACATGCTCATTTTTGCCCACTACAGCAAATGCCAGATAAAAATATATCTCCATAGATTTCCTGTTACATTTCACAAGATACTTCTAAGCTATTTTTAAACTTCTTATACACATATAACTTCATTTTCAGTTTGTAGCAGAAATCAAAATAGAATATGCAGAACTATAGAAAGTGTGTTGAATATATTTCCTTGGAATGTACATGTTGCATAAGGAGAGGTAATTCTCATAATCTTAAAGTGTATTTTGAACATTTAGGAATCTGTCAAATCCCACCACTTATATTACTTTAATAGTCACACTTTGCAATAATATGATGACATATTGACCACTCTTGATGTTAAACACTAGAGGACTGCTGGCTCACAAAGCCGGTGGTTACAGATGGAAGAACTGTGTACATGCAATTGACCTGAAAGTAATTAATTCATCCCCACAAACCAAAGAATTTATAACTTAGAATTCTTCTAAAAATCACATCCACTTAAATGTTTAGGAATTGGTTCATTCTAAACAAACCCAAAATGTTGCAAATTAATAATAAACATATATCTTCTATTAGTAGTAGGTAGGAATGAAAACCAAAATATAAAATATCCCATTTAACTCTCTAATCCACTCACTGAAGCAGTGCAATTAAAAAAACTCCCGCATATTTAATGCTATTTACTAGAATGACTTGCTGTTCCTGAAGCACAGAACTGTCTTCATTACAATCCACTGTAAAGATATTATTGTTCTATCTTCAGTATGTATGCATTGACTTATGTCAGGTAGACCATATTCAGAAATATAACTTGCTATATTTGAAGGCACGATATTTGAAGTATTTTGAAGTATTTTGAAGGCACAATATAACAGAGTATTAATCTACCTAAAAAACCTCAGTAATGCAAACTTCCATATGGTTTGCCCTTGATTTATGTAATACATTTATCAAAATTGTCACCTTGCCCTATTGATGTACTGCATTAAGAAGCACTGTAATGATAAGAATGATACCTATTTAAGTTATTTATTAAAATCAAGCCAGAAAAACTTTGGCTTAAGAGCTTCTGACTCTGGAGAGTCTCACACCTTAAAAACTGAACAATACTGCCATGTCAAGGAAAAGAAAAGGTTCATGGAAAAACAGAAGTGCAAGTACTGACATCCTTAGATGCCTCTGATGATGCAAACCTCACACAGAGAAGTTTGTGCTGCTCCTTAAACAGCTTACAAAATTTGATCTCAGTGTAGATAATGCTACTAACAGTTTAATCCATCATTGAGGAACTAAGGCATTAAAAGTATGGCCCACGTTTTGTTGTTGTTTCTTTGTCCCTTTTCTTAGGAATACACAAACCTACTGGAAGGAAAATATCTGTATGATTATTCTAAACTGATGAAGTTCCATTTCATAACTATTGAGATATTTTTATTTCACCTCAGTCTCAGAGAGTTGAAATTACTTTTTTTTTTCAGTTTCTAAATTAACATATAGTGGTGCATATTTGCTGTTATGACAATATTGTTCTTTAACACGTTTTGCTGATATTTATTCCCAGCATATTTAAGAAGAGCAATCACATCTCCTTTCCCCACTTCCCTTCTTAAAGCTCTGAGGTAAACATAGCAGTGGCTTAAAACCAGACAGCAGGAACAGTTACCACCCTCACCCATCTGCTCCACCCCTCTGATGGGCACTAAAGCCCTCAGGGCAGGGTTATATGACATGCCTATGAAAGAACTCATGTACTACTGCAGTCTTTAGCTGGTTGTATTAAAGTAAAAGAATTCCAGTTTTGGTTTGCCCTAATATACAAAGCAGTGGTTCACAAAGTGATTCAAAGGAGGTTCAAGTATTCATGCCTTGAGGATAGTAACAACTTCTGCCATCCAGTTTTAGCCTGCCACAGCATGTCTCTCAGAGCCTCAAGTCTGAATAAGCAAAGCCCTTTTAGTCTTCTCTTGCACAGCTAAGTCTATATTCCATGGTTATTAAACATCTTTTTCTGAATGTCTAAAAGTGAGCTTAATTCTTCCTGAAAATGGTTGACTAGAATAACAGAATAATTTCTCAGAGAAGTCTCATGAATGACTTCTCAAATAACGTGACTACGTCTGTTTCTCTCATAACATCACCCAAATTGATGCAGCCTTATGTTCCAGAGATAAATTTGCTTTGTGTCACACTAGTGCTCCTAGTAATTCTGTCTAATTTATTATATCCTCCTTTTTTTATACTGCTCCCATATCATTATTTTCTAACTGAATTTACAGTTTGGTCTTGTTTTGTTTTAAGTTTTAACTCCTAAAGTCTAGAATGTTTTTTAGTCCTTCATCTAGTACAGTCTAATTCTCACACAAACTCATGATGTTTATCACATTTGTTTCATAATCAAGTCTCCTTATTACATTTGCACTAATTTTGCTTTAAAATATAAAGCAAAAAATGTTCTTAAGACTGATGCTTGACTCAAGTAACTTTTCATAATGCTCACCTTTGCGAGAACACCAATTGTCATCTCATTTAAGTGAATTTCTTACATATTTTTTTATTCCTGTAGTAGTACCCATCTTCCTCAGGTGCACAGATAATTTCCCAGGTGGCACAGTATCAACTGATTGCTGAAGTCCAAAGGGAGAGATTACTAAATTTTCTTTGTCTAGAAAATTGGTTATCTTTTCAAAGAAAGTTATCAGATTGGTTTGTATAAACTCCTCTCAGTTAAAGGCATTTTCAATTTCCATCCTATCTTCCCTCATTCTTTATGTCAGTAACTTAATTGTTTTTCATCTAAACTCTTCTCTACTCTTTGATAAAAGCTGAGGTCACACTTTTAGACCTTTATCCCTTCTTTTCCATCTTCCCCACTACTTAAATACAAATACTCTATTTGCTATTCTCCAACAAAAAAGTACCTTTTCTTTCCTAACAGATTTATTTAAAAGAAGACATGGCATGCTTTGCTCTGTATCACTCCGAATTCTGTAGTGACACCTATCTGGTCCTACTTGACTTACATACATCAAGACTCCTGGTTTTGCTTTTATCTCAGACGCTTCCAGCTTTTGCTTCCCATATATCTCTGTCACATCTACATTACCTTTCACTTCTAAGTGTAATAATTGTAATGATTCTCTCCCTTGCTCTTATAGCTTAATAAAGTTTTCTTTCAATCATCCTTTTAATATCTACCTCAGTTTACATTTGTCATCACTTTATCCTGATAATGACCACACCCCTATAATGTACATCTCTCTGAGTAGCTGACTTCCCATCTCTCTTCTTTTCCCATTCATTGCAATTTCGTGATCTTTTAATTTATTCCATTAAAAAAAAACCAAACTTCTCATGCATCTACATGGAATAAACACCTGTGCATCTGAGACTCTGGGAAGGAATTTGAGATATGTTACTTCATAGACAAGTGTCGTGGTTTGACAGTGGCCCAAGGCCAGGCACCCATGAGAGTCGCTCGCTCACCCTCCCCTGCCACAGCTGGGCAAAAGGAGGGAAAAGNACCGGGTCTCCCACTGGATCACAGCCTCCTCCAGGCACCCACCCGCTCCGGCCTGGGCACCTCCCCCACGGGCTGTGGGTGGATCTCTGCATTCCCCGTGGGCCCATGGGCTGCAGGGGCACAGCTGCTTCACCATGGTCTGCACCACGGCCTGCAGAGGAATCTCAGCTCCAGCACCTGCAGCACCTCCTCCCCCTCCTTCTCCACTGACCTTGGTGTCGCCATGTTGTTTTTTCCCTCACATATTCTCACCTCCTCCTCTTCTCTGACTAGCAGCAAAACCCCTGACTTTGTTTTGATTTTCTTCTTAAATATGTCATCAAAGAGGCATTACCAGCCTTTCTCATTGGCCCCGTTCTGGCCAGCACCATGTCCATCTTCCACTGGCTCTGCCGGACAGGGTGGGAAGCTTCCAGCAGCTTCTCACAGGGGCCACCTTTGCAGCCCCCCTGCTACCCAAAACCAGAATGTGCCAAACCAATACAAGGATGAAGAATATTTCTGTATCGATTTCCCCACTTTCCTCCTATCTGTCAGTGTATATAAAATCATTGTCTACCCCTACTACTGAAGGCCAGTGCTGGAGAGAATGAACTGCATTGATTGAACAGGGAACGTACTTTTCCAAGTCCCAGAATTAATCTGCCTAGAGGCAAAATGTCTGTGTTCTCTATTAATGATCCTTTGTCACTTCAAACATAGTATTATATTTATTTATAATCCCCCTAGCCATTGTACTGTACTCACCAAGATAGAAAGAAAATTTAAAATGGCAAGACTTCAGTGTCTAAGGTATAAGAAACCTGAGGTAAAGAACAAAAATAGGGGGGTTTATGTAATTTTATTTTTTAGAGGCATTAATATTTGGTTGTTTTAAAGGAGACGTTTTAATTGCCTAATGTATAATCTGCTTGGAATGGTATCTGTCAGTTAAATTTGTTGCTTACTAAGGTTTCCATTTGCACATACAAGGCCAGGAAGGACTTCTAGTGAAATGTTCATGAGAGGCAGAAGCATTACTCACAGAATTAAACATTTTATAGATATATTTAAAACAGAGCTCTGTGATGTGGTAGAAACAGCAAGCTGATGCATTCATTGCTTACTTTGCTATGGAAGGTATTACTCTTCATCTCATGGGCACAAGAGACTTCACAGGAAATCGGTACTCTTGAGGCCTTTGGAGACACTGGGCCAGTAATCCCTGTTCAATACAGGCACTCCTACTCTACCGGGGGTGCTACGCGCTTCAGGGGCTTCGCTTCCCCCACCACCACTCCTCAGCCCCCCTGCTTGCCCTTGATGGAGAGGGTCATTTATTCTCCTCTCTAGTCAAAATGCACTAATGCGTGTGTGAAGCAGAGACCTGGGTGAATCATCCATCCATCAGGCAGCAAAGAGGATTATGCCAAAGGCACAGTAGGGCTCTAAAGGTAGAGACTTACAGAGCAGTCAAAACTAAAAGAAAACGTTATGGAAAGCAGGGAGAGTGAAAGATGTAGGGAAGTTGGTTTAATGGTTTTATACAGGATCCTTAGGCAGGAAATGACAGATCTACCAGCCTTTATATCAAATTCCAAAGTACAAGTAGATATCACTATCACCTAGAAAACTCACTGATCACAGCCATACCTCTCCTGGTAGGTTGCTTGCAGTTAAAAAAAAAAAAAAAAACCAAAAACCACAAACTATGAAGAATATGTCAGAAGATCAAAGAAAGCATTTTTACCAGTGTACCAGCCATTTGAAAAGAAATGTCACAATAGGCATAGGTTGAACCCACTGTTTGAACAGATCACAGAAAACATGGATGTAAAATACAGATTCAAAAAGCAACATTAAAGGAGAGTGTTGTTCAGTAAACAAAACATAAAATCAGGCTTCCAGAATCCCTCTTAAGTGTACCTCCAAGTTGCAATCAAAAGGATATTAAAAGGTACAAGTTCTCGGTTAGTCTGTACATTCATCTAAATAATCACTTATGTTATGGAAACATCATCATGATAAACTAAGTTTATAAAGAATAGAGCTATTCTTAGATGCTATGTTATATGTATGCAAAACACTAAATTGTTGTAACAGTACTGTAAACCTGTCACTATTGTCAACTGTTCACTTTCTTAAAATTAAGTTCAAAGCGAGAAGGGTTTTTTGTATCTATGTGTTCCCTTTGAAAGGAAACATAAATTCCATACTTCTAAATCACTTGCAACTTTTGAAGTGCTTTATCAAGAAGAAATATGGTGTTTCCTAACAAATAAGAGCTTGTATTCTAATGTGCCTTAGAGTACACTATGGTAGATTGGTTTAGTTAAAGTCTGTCAAATTGTCATTGTTTTTTTACATTTTGCAAATAATTGCATTTTCTTCTCTGTTCACTTTTTGTTAATGGAAACAGAGAGTTATTTTTATCTTTAATATATGATGTAGAATGAAGAAAAAATAAGGGTAAAAAAAAGGAATTAATGATGTGACCTTTAATTTCTTAGACACTCTTCTAAAATGAACAAAATTAAACTAGATTTGACAACAGTTATATATGTGAAATTATGTCATATATTAAAATTAGACTGTCAGGCTAAGATTTCACATGCAAAAGTATCTGAACAGTGGAAAGCAACAAATGTTGCATTCAAACATTTGTGAGGTCAGTTGAATTACCTCACATTAGATTGCACTCTGGTGATTCCGGTGAACATAGCATAGTTTACACACTTACAGATAAAAGGTGACTACTAATCCTTTTGTTCATAAATTCCTGATAGTCAATTTATGTACAGAATTTGCACATGGGAGTACTAAATTAACACTATAAACTGGTTTAGTTTAGCGTTTAGGGTTGAGTTTTTTCTCATATTTGATCAAAAATAAAAAAGCATGTTTTTTCCTGTGAAGTAGCTCCACTTCTTTTATATTAAATTACGTCTAATGTGCAGAGAGAAAAGACTTTTCTCTGTTCAGGTAAGTTACAGAAGGATAGTCTAGTTTATTTTTACACGGCTGCCCTACTCAGTATATTATCAGCTGTAGTACTCAGGAGTGAAACACTTTAGAATGGCTGCCCCATATCTTAGCGGGGATGGAGAACAAAAGACATTTTTCCAATTTAGTTTCAGGAGATGCATGTACACCAGTGAAACTGTGCCTAGCCTGGCTGGCAAGCAGAGCACACCAGCCAAAACTGATAGGTTACAATTCTAGATATTTATTTGTGGGGGTTTCTATTTCAAATAGAAGGATGCCTCAGAAATTAAAAATGAGTGCATATTTCATGTTTATTTTAATTGCTTTTCTGCATCACTGTAGAACATTTTACAAATGAAAGGTCTCTCCCTTTGAATAGCAAGACTCTAGAGCTGATTTCATCTTATAATTTACATAACCTTTTTTCTGATGCCTTTTCAGTAGTTATTTCTTGTAATTTGAGTCCTCCTTTGGATGCCAACAAACATAAAATTTTTTTGAGAAATTTCTAAATAATGGCTTAACTTCTTCAAGAAATTGAGAGACTTTTGAAGTCATTTTCTTAAAGACTTCATGTAATGTATCTGGGGGAAAAAAACATTAATGCTTTACTCCAACTTCTGGCTTTCCTAGAAACAAACAAATACATGGTATAGGTCCATGAAAACCCTCTGCTTTGTAGGATGAAAAATACTTAAGTCCCTTCTGTGTATCAGGCGGGAACTTGAGAAATCCTAGGCTGTAGATCTTTTGTTTGGATCTGCTACATTTAAAATAATGCAAATTCATTTTGTGATATTGTAGAGGGGACTAAAAAGAAGGAAAATATCTTGACAGGTTTTAGTATAATACAATAACTAAGCATTGTTGGAGCAGGTTGCCAAATAAGAACACGAAGAAAACAGCAGCAGAATGAACTCTGGTGTCTCCTTGTCAGTATCTGCACAGACGGGGCTACACAGTGGTAGCACACTGGGCTAACTTTTACTTTATGGATAGTGGGGTCCTCTCTCAACAGAACTTTAAACATCAGTAAAGTCTTTCGTCAATTTACTTCTCTTTTGAGTTAAATGTGAAGGGAACGTACACTTGCAGCAAGTCTTATGCCACATTTAAAAGGAGCAAAAGAGAAACATACACTGGACACTTACCCTGCTGCTACTAGTATGAACAAGAATTTCATCATGAGCATTTATATCTGCTCAAGGGGAGAGCCATGCTCAATAAACACTTCCCCCTCTCCTATTTTTAAAGACTGTATTTACAAAATCTGTCTTTGTTGATGCTTGCTAATACTCAAAACATTTGAAACAAGCAGGCCAGTTCACCTTCCTGATTCTTGATCCACAGAAGTGCAGCAAGAATCCATGAAATGGAATGTTTAGAAAACCAGATCTGACAAAAATATTTTTCTGAAATTATTTACAAAATATAATTCTGAAGAATATAAGACTCCATTTCAGTTTCCTTTTACCAAATTTTACATGGACTATCTCTATGTAATTATGTTTCATGAAAACCTGTTATGATTCAAAACTGTTTAAAGATAACAATTAAACCAGAAGACTTATGTTACTTACAGTTTGTTTACATTTAATAAGTCATTGTTCTACCTTATGCTTCTAAAGAGAGAGGAGGGAAGGAAAAAAACAAAAGGAACTAAAAAGGTGTTTCATCTTCAGTGAGTGTAGACATTTCAGATCTACTTGATTTACTCAATTTTTTTAAGAGTAAAAAGGAATCTTTGACAAAACTGTCATCTTTAAAATATGGTGATATTTCATTTTCTCCCTTCTGCACTATTTAGATTGCTGAGAACTGAAATACTTCCAGCAGTCACTGTGTCCAATTTTTCAGAGCTGTCACTTCCTAGCAAATCTGCTTAAGCAGAATACTTATGTTAGAAAACAGAGCAAACATATGATATAAAATACATTCTACACTTCTTTGCAGGACAACCGGTATTCAAACAGAAAACAGAAGGAATATATAAGCACCTGGAGTTTGAGTCCTATAGACTCTTTTAAACCATATATCTGATTAATTTCCAAAGACGTATAAAATTAGCTCACTTTTTTTGACTTAGCTGATTTTATTTTTTTCACAATAATTATAATCAACACTATAAAATAAAAAAATAATCAAAATGCTATTTCCAAAGAAAGAAACACTTGAGGTCATTAAAACTAAAAAACGCACTTCATCTGAAAGACAGAAAACCAGAAGATGCTCAGTTTTAACCCTCTCTAGTTCATATACTCTTTTGGTCAGTATTTGATGCCCTGCAACGTAACAGAAAACTGGAACAACTTTACACTTAGGTGCCTTTAGCCTCCAGTATAAAGAGAACAGACATTACATGAAATGCAAACAAACCTTGTATGCTGCTAAAAACTACACTAAAAAATGCTAAGATCTTTTCAGATTACATTCTGCAGAAGAAAAAAGACAAGGAAAAAACCAAACCAAACACAGTATAAAATAAAATATTTCCTTCAAGAGTGAATTTTAAATTCCGGATGCCACAAAATTTTACAAATGAAAAAATGCAGAATGGTGTTGGCTCTTACAATAAATATTACAGTTTATTTTCTGACTTTTAATAATATTTTCTGATTTTATTAATTTAATTATACAAAAATCTTACTAATGTTTGAAGTTTATACATGAGGAACCGTGTAAGAATAGTGTTACTCCTACTGCTTTAGAAAGCCTGTCATGTTACAGCAAAGTCAGTGCTTCTTACTGTGCATAGTTCAAATCCCAATACTCTGATGACCTGTTAACACCAAATATGTCACCCTTTAACACCAGAGAATCAATACACTGGAATGTCATGGCACCCTGATGGGCCACAAAGCCTCTGTATACATTTATTAGACAAAGATTTTGTACTACTTCAGAGAAGAAATGTGTCAAGTTAAAATCAATTTCAAGTTTCTTACTAAGAAGGAAATAGTCCTAGGTAAAGAAATTATTTTTTTCAAATTTCACTCAATCAAACATAGGAAGTAAACAAAGTTCAAAGTAATTTAGACATCCCCTTCTGAACAAGGACACTTGCATGTGTGCACTGCTCTAAATTCTACTCCTCATTTTCAAGATTTTTGACAGCTCTTTCCCATCCAGATCATCACCCACACAGCCCTTGATGAGATCTTCTTTCAGGACTGGATAAGAAAAAATAAATATATAACCTAATATAAAAATTTTCATTTAATCAAACAATAATATCTCAAATCTTAGGTACAAAATGCTCTTCTAAATAATACTTCATCCATTTTCTCACTGAATTTTATAAATATTGGGACTACTAAAAGGGAGACAAGACAATTTCTTATGTTTAAGAAATGCTTCTGAAGCACACTCCGAGAAATTGGAGACAAAGTTATTGACCTTTTTGACAGCAGTGGAAAATTGCAGATGAGACAAAACCATCAGCATCTTCTCACAATTAAATCTGAAAAATGTTTTCCAAATCTAAGACAAGAAATGTTGATTATTTGTGTTCCACCTTTGGATAAACAACACATACTGGCCAGTCTGAGATTACTTGGATGTTTAACAGAAAAAAAAAAAAAAATTAAAAATTTCTTCCTGAGTTGCTGTGCAGCTGGCAGAGTAAAGATTACTGCCTTTTTTTAACCTCTGGATTTCAAAGCTATGTCCATTTGACACATACAGAAACACACACAGGCACACCTGATTCCTGCATCTCTCCAAGGCCTTGTCAAAAAATAAAAAAATACAGTTCTCAGTACTCACATTTCCATTAAGATACATTAAATGCTTAAATTCATAAAATAAATTCTTCTTAATCCATATGAAAATTGTTTATTTTCTCAGGTAAATAGCAAATGGCCAGCAAGATTATCATCTATAAACAAGCGATAAGCCAAAATTCAAACTGGATTCTTATGAACTTTGGTGTTGTATTAATTAATTACAATATGCTCTAGTATACAGCCAAATACTACTGTAAAAATGGGATTCTTCAATACTTTTCTATAAATATGGTTGTTCAACTGATTTATATTTGTGCTATAACAAATTTATCACTACTCAAGTTGTAATAAACACTTGCACATTAAAAAAGTACATGTAAAACATTTAGTGTGTTTTTAAGGTAGTAGCATAGGCCATGTGGCTGAGAGATAAAAGGTAACTATTTTTCTTCGAAGAAATATAAGAATAATAAGAAATAAGAAAACTTATTGCATCTTGTGAAGTTTTTCTTTATACTGACATTGCATACTATGATAAAATGATTGTGTGGCATTCTGTGAACCCAATTGCTGGCTATGCTATGTAACATTAACTAAATTGAGGGGATTATCAGTAGGGTTTTCCATTAATAAATTAGTGGCCATCAGTACAAAAGACCTCAAAAGAGGTAATGCTGCAACTTTGCTGTGTGAAATCATTGCATTCCATCTCAGAAGCTGTCTTCATACAGGTGCTGCTCTCCTTTTCCCTCAACCAATGACATCCAGAACAAGCAAAGAAAAAAAAACCCAAAAAAAAAAAAAAAAAAAACACCAAACAAACAAACAAAAAAAATCACAAAAAAAACCCCACACAAAAATAACCCCAAAATAACAAAAAGAAGAGCTGAATATTGTTTCTACATGCTGCAGTAGAACCCAGAAATTTCAAACCACTTTGCAAATGTCCACCAAAAGAATGGATTTTAGCTGTAAGTCATGCAAATTACATACTGTGAAGAAAGAAAAAGAAAAGAAAAAAAATAGGAAGATCCCTGAGAATATGAATATCCATGTTTTGTCTCTTTTGAAGCATTCCTCACACAAAATTGTCACTATTTCTACTTTTCCTAGATGCTTTAATATTTTCTATGGCATCTCTCACATCTCATGAGCATCTCTTAGCAGACATTGCTGTGCTTAGCTTAAGTCTCGGGAGGGCTAGAATACTTTTGCCAATTAGAAATAAGCAAGTTGTTTAATTAACACACCCTTTTCATTAATAGTTTAACCCAGAGCTGACAAAGAGTCTTTGTTGCAAACCAGGAACAAAGAAAGCAGTACTAATTAAACACCCTGAAGTTTCTAAAGGGAGAGTTTATTTCAGTACTCAAGGGATTCTTTGAACTCCTCAAAAGACTTCTAGAGCCTTGCAAGAGAACTTGGACTTTCTTATAACTGTCCCACTCCCTCTGAAAAAAAAAACCAACAACAACAAAACCAAACAAAATACAAACCAACCAAAAAACCCAAGCCAAAGTCTAAATATTTTGGACAATTCTGAAGGTTTTTATTTCAATGTCTTTGAACTAGACTACAATAAAACATGTTTTGACTTCATAGTAGCACAAGTGTAAACTCAAACCTGGAAAACTGTTTCCAACTCTGACCTGAATTTATGAGATCAGGATGGGCTGATGTGATCTAACTAAATGTTGTCAGTCAAATTTAAAGTGCTATGCAAACCACTGTGAGCTACATGTTAGACATTACGTGGGAGCTAAACTGATGCAGGAGAGGAAAGGTGATTTCCCTGCACTGGCACTAAGTACCTACCAGAGGGATAAACAGAAAAGTCTGTTCTATGGCAGTAGACTTGTTACTTTCGACATTCTTTCAGACTTTCTCGGTGCATTTTATTATATGTGTGTGGTGAATACATTGTCTTAAAATCAATTGGCAAATCTAAGTAGCAAGCAAAGGTTTCCAGCTGGATGTGAATTTGAACTGAAAGCTTCCACTACAAGAAAAAGAGCAGCTTTCCTGGAGACAGATAGCAGTGATCTTTGCTTCAGCTCTCCACCTTTCTGCCTCCTCACAGATATCTACACCCACACCAGGAAAAGCAAAATTGTTTATGAGGCAGCAGCTAATAGCTGCAGTTTACAGCCTGGCATAGTGAGGCCAAAGAGCACTGATTCTTTAATATTTGGGCTTCAACTTGCACTGACCCAATAACTGTTGCATGAGCAATTACTTTGCTTGGGAGCAACAAAGTGATAGATAGACAGGGGTGGTACGTGTCACAAAGTTAGACATTCCTGCCCTTGAATCAGACCTCTAAGGTGGAGTGGGTATGAAGTGACTGTAAATGTAATGTGCTTTCAGGAAGCAGAAGCAGTATTACACTATTTTATTCTCCCTTATACCCACATGTCCTTATCCACCTTTAAATTTTCTACAGACCAACAGAATGACAGTTCAAGAAAGTATGACCAGACTTCAGAAACCTGTTAGAGCTAAGATTCAAAACACCAGCCATCCAGACTTTCTTCATCTATCTTCCTTTCTATCTTAAGAGTGTACTATTTCCTTACTATTTTCTATACAATTATACATTTATTCATTAGTAACCAGAAAATTTGAGAACACGCTTCATTTTTCTTTTGACCAAACCTATGTACTTGCTTGTTCAAACATGTATTCAGAAGCTAATAATGCCAAGGAATTACTTTTTGGATTCAGACAGATACAAAGTTCTACAGGTCCGTGCCTCATTACACCACAACCAGCAACAGACCAAATCCTGTGGACTATTGTCACACACAAATAAGAAATAAACAAGTTTGGAGTACAAAAATTTATCTACTCTTTTTATGCAGTATTGGATCAAAATTTAGTTTACAAAATTGATTTTAAAATATTTGTTTTGTAAAGCTTGTTTATACACACATTATGAAATGTATGAGGAAATATTTATCCTTTCTTTTATAGTGTTAGTATTTTGGAAAAACTGTTGATAATATCAGTGATAGTATTTCAGTTCAGTATTTATAGACACAAAAAATCTGCCACCTACTACTGCTCATATTAGCAAAAAAACTCTAAGGAAACACGATACTAAAACCCCTGTCAACTACGTTCAATTGCAGTATGCCTAGAGATCTAAGAGTATACCAAAATCCACTGACCCAAAGATTTCACAGTTTCTTGTTTCATGATTCACTGGAAAGGATATGAATGAACAAGTGAGAGAAGAACAAATAGAAGTGAATCAGGACATGCTCTGGAACTCTAACAGGCAGCTGGGCTCCAGCCAGGAGTCTGCACTTTCTTCTTTTTCCTCCCTGAGGAACAGTTCCAGCATACTGAACTGCTTCTTTAACTAACAAAAAGAAGCAATTTTTATATCCTCAGCCTGAAAATTTAAACTAGTCCCAGTTCCATGAAGAAAGTACTTTAACATCTAATCCCTATTTCAGGCTGTGATCCAAAATATTTTTTTAAAAGATGTTTTAAAATACAATATATTATAGAGAAAATATTCACTGTGAGATTCTCTTCAAAAAAATCATATGTAGATGGGATACACAGCAGCTGACTGGTACAGCCCTCTGGAGTAAACATTTCTTCCTCCAATTCTGAGTATCTTTTCTTTTCTAATTCTCTCATCCTAACAATTAAGATGGATCTGGTCAAGCCTGCAGGAGTTATCTTTAGAGGAACTAATCACCCACTGCTCTTCACTGAGAATTGTCAGTGAGAATTGTCTTTATTCATCTGCCTGAAAAACAGTCTTTTAATGGTCTAGCATAATGCAACTTGATTTTATAAACTATTTTTCCTGACTAGTAATTTTGTAATTTTAATTTTAATTCTACTTCTTCGATTATCGCACTTTTACTTTGAATTTTACTTTATGCTCAAATGAAAAAAAACAGAAATAAGTAAATGATACTGATATGGCTAAAACCTTTTCTTCAAAGCAGCTTTTCTTCTGGTCTTTGAATTATTTCTAGTTGTTGGCCATTTTATTTAAACTGCTTTCACTCATCTACAAACACTACACTTTAACAAAAGTAGTAAAAGGGTTATCCAATCAAATGGAGTAAAAATAAAGGTAATTATCCTATGGACTCACATAAATATGAGAAATAAGGTGGAAAAAGTAAGTGAAAATTATCATTGTGAAAAATGTGAGGAAATCTTTGGGTATTTTCTTCCTAATGAAACAAAGTGAGCATTTTTCCTATTTCTTTGAACAAATCTTAGGTATGTTATTTCAGTAGATCATGAAATACAAAATATAGAAGCATAGTTGCATTTACTCAAAGGAATAATAAAAAAGTACAGGAACACATTATGCAGCATTTTTGGAAGCTGCTTTCCAAATCACATTTTATTCATGAAACTTAAAAACCAAGTATATAAATGAAAAATTTTTCTACTGTTGAACTTAAAAATCAAAGCCATGGTTTTTCAAAGGTTAATGACATTTTGAAAAAAAAAATTCTATTTTGAAAACTACTTTTCAAACACATGCCCACATCAATTAAGACCTCATTTTGGCAAAGGGTTCAGCTGAAGCATAAGAACTATATACTGATATCCTGATCACATATGTATGTACCTACAAGACTGAGGTATCATCACAGTATAGTTCTCTTCTCTCTTGAAACAGGTATTCCTTTCCCTTTTCTTTCTATGAACAGCTTTGTTAAAGTCTTCTCAGTCAGATTTTTCTCCTTCTGCCACTTCCTGCTCAAAAGAGTTGTAAAGAATAACAAAGGCTGACAATGGAATAAATGGGAAAGCAAAAATGATGTGGAAACCAAACAGCAAAATTCCTTCTTTTCCCCCTTTTTTCTATCAGCTAAGAACTGAACAAATTGTAAATGCACTAAGATCTCTCTGAAACCAATGAAAATTTTCTGAAGGGAAGGAGAGGAAAAATAATAAATAAAATATACTTTCTCCTCTAGGAATTACAACAGAGTCATGAAGCCCATAAGCATAACCCATGAACAAATAAATCCATTCTTTGTAGCTTCCATTACAAGAAGTCAAACTTGAAAGGAAGCCTTGCAGTAACCAAGGTAATAGCAGTGACGTGTCTATCTCCACGGCAAGAAGAAACTAGAATTGCTACAGCTGATTTACTTCACTCCTGCTTTCCCAACTTTAGAAGAGCAGCAATGCAGATGGATTTAATTAGCAAGTCCAGACCACTGGATTAATGGCTGATACACAAAAAGCACTATCAGCTATTATCTACAGAGTTAGTATTTCAACATTAGAAGAACTCCAATAAACTCATACAAGTAAACAAATAAAAGAAGAGGTTGAAGCAGCAGGAAAGCATATGACTGAACTAATAATCAATAAAAATAGATTTTATAGCATTAGCAAGTATTTTGGTCTGTAGGATCAGGCCAGTGTATATGTGACTGCCAACCTTGACAGCAGTTCCACAGCTCTCTCTGTGATTTACAGGTAGGCTTATGCTGCGGGGCTCAGTGAGACTGGATTGTGTAGGTAAGGGAACCAGCTTAGTTCCAGTATTAACCAACTGATTAGAAGTGTATGGCTGTGTGCAACTACAAAAACAATGAACTCATATTTTTATGGGGGTTTTTTTTGCAGTTCATTCTGAATTCCATGCTGGCATTACTACCTAAACTAACTGGCTATATTTCTATATCCCCATTTAGGGTATGACTACAATAAAATCAAGGTATTCAGTATCTAAGAATTGTCTCTGTGTCTGGTATTTAGTGTGTTTTTAAACCATACTCTTTTAAATTTAATACACACTTTTTTTTTCAAAGAACATTCAGATTTTCACTTGAATAGAAGTGAAAATACAAAAAATACAAAACTCTGTCATTATTTTCTAGGAGGTGTTTTGATCTTGATTTTCTAGGAGTTGTACTAGCTTAATTTATTTTGGTTAATGGTCTTTCTTTGTAATGTACATTAGTTTATTCAAAGACCACCTGATTTAAAGCCAGAATTGAAAGAATCTTAAGTGACTGAAAGAGGATATAGACTGGAAGTTCAGTATTAACTTGCCCAGTTGAAATGACCACAGTATTACTGTTCTCCATGACACTGATATACAGTTAGTTGAAAAAAATGTCATTTGGTAGCTATCCACATTTTGCTGGCAGGAAAAGGCAAAACTGCAAATGAGATTCTATAGGAATATTTTTTGGGTTTGGCTCAATATTTCTTTAATCTTGAACAATGGTATACTCTTGTGGAAACTGTGGATGACCCAAAACAGGGAAAGGCTGCGAACACCAGGAAGGAAGCAAGATTTGAATTCAAATGACCTCGAGAAATCCACAGACTAACTCTGTAGTAGAACTGTAGCACTGAAAAAAGGGCAAAAATTCACAAATACATAACAAATTACATTTTCTGCTGCCTCACAGACAGGAGTTGTTACAATGGATCAAAAAATAGAGCAGACTGACAATGAAAATTAAGTAAAGATGTGTAGCAAAGAGTCAAACACTGGTAATGCAGGAGAAGGAATGGAAGTACAGAGGACATTGAGAAACCCATTTTCAATGCAGAACTGATAAGATTTCAGTTATAATAAAAAGCCCTGCTTGGCACTAGAATTTTTCTGACTGTTTTGGCATTTGGTCTCAGATATACTGACAGGTCAGAAAGAACCCAGACGACAACAACAGTTAGAACCCTGTGAAACATAAACTATCTTTCTTGATGCAAACTTGTCAAAACATAACAAAACACTAATAAGATTCTCCAAATTGTTATGAAAGGACAATGAAGAATTTTTTCTCTGTACACTAAGGAGAGGTAAAAATGAAACTACCTTACCCTGACTTCTGCATTACCATTTCAATATGCTGATTTAGGCATTTATTGCCTTCTTCACACCCCATTCACTGACTCTTCTTTTTGTCTCCTGTCTGTTGCATGCTTCCTATTTCTCACATTTTTTTCTCTCAGTCAGATGTTTCCATTAAACAATTTTTGTTTGTTTTTAAGCACTTAAAGAATATTTAAAAAAACAACAGAAGTGACCTCCAGATGTGAAGAAGGCTTGAGCAGCTTAGGGACAGAGGTGAAGTACTCTTAAACAGCACAAAGAATCACAATAACAGCAGTAGCAAAGCTTTTAGGAAAAAAATTACAGGTATAAATTCTAGTACACTCTGCCTAGATATCCAGTGAATGCTCCTTTTCGAAGGTTTTGAAGAATTTAGATGAAAGATGTCTAACACTACACCGCTAATGCTTCTGCAAGTTTTGTACTCTGGGACAAGTGTCTAAAATATAATATGCTAGGTAGCATCAGAGTTTCCTGTGCCTCTCCTGCTCATTCTGAGTTTCTAAGTTTGTGGTCAAAGCAAAGTAGAAAAAGTATTTAAAGGAGCATCTATTACCTTATATTAAATTAATGAAAAAGTAAGCTAAAACACTTAATGAAGGAACATTTATGAGGGAAATCAAATGTAAAAAGACACCATGCAGCATGTTGTTAATATATATTCCATTAGCCTTTCCCTCTTGTTCTTTTTAGGTAGTGTAAACATAAAAAGAATGGATTTTTATGGCTTCTCATTTGTGAGTTTCATAAAGTTATTGGTTTAATAGACAAACCTCTCCTAAGTAGTAGTTATAGCCTGGGGGAAAAGAGTCCAACTATGTATTTTGTGTTTACTGCCCTTACAACATATATCTCCGTTTACTTTATCAGTCCTGTGACTTGCTGCTATCATCTTCAGCCAGCTTTTTTGTTTGGAAATCTATTCCACAAATTTATCCAATGTTCATAACATGCCATTTAGGAACATGTGAGAAAAAAAGTTCTTTCACATCCCTCCTCCAAGAAGCATAACTAGATTATTACTTTTACAATTAGAGGACTCAAAAGAAACATGGATGAGCTTCCCAAACAGGCATTGCAGTCATCTATACAACAAGCTATCTCAACACTTTCAAATTTCTCAGAACCATTAAAAAAAAAAAAAAAAAAAAAAAATTTAGCATGATACCCAGTTAAAATCCAATCCCTTATTTCCTTTCCTTTTTCCTCAGAACACTGTTTCTATATTTATGTGCACTTCAAGATCTCTACCATGGGATGACAATTAAGCATGCTGTTCTGGGCCAGGAGGTTATTGCCCCCCGTTTTTAAAAGCTGCTTCTCCCTGCTCTTTCCTGTTGGAGGTAAGAAGCATCTCACATCTGACAGGAGAACCATGTGTGCATTTCTTAACTCAGTTCTGTCAAAATGATTTCCTTTACAGCAAAACCTCAAAACAAACCAAAACAAGAAACCAAAAAACAACCAACCAGCCAGAAAACCCCCAATAAACTAAAGAAAAATACCTGTTTAGCAAGTGTTTGAGTTAAAGTGGAATTGCTTGTCTGAATGTGTCCTAAAGGTAGTTTATCTTTAAAGTTCAGAAATCAAAACCTCTGTTAATAATGACAAACAATGATAATCAACTTATGCTTTCCAAATGGTTTACAAGGCTCGTTCTTTAATGCTCAGGGCCTAAAACAGGGAACAACTGAGGTAAATAATATATTCCTTTTCTACTAGATCAAATATTGACATATTTTACAACATATCATGCTGTCTTATGCAGTTAGCTTCATCTGAGATTGTGGACAGCATTGTGGCATATTAAGCATCATGTTGCCTATCCAGACCACTGTATATATATCATGCTTTTAGATTTTCTTTATTATTATTCTATATGATTGTAACATATTTCTCTGTCAAACTCTAAGTTATACAGAAGCCTTCAGGAACTGTGCTATAAAAGATTCTATCACTACATTTGATACAATTTGACATTTGATGTAACTTCAGAAATAACTATTTACATATATTATTCAGCATAACTTAGCTACTAGCACTGAATAAATGTGAAAAAATACACCTCAAATCAATCCAAATAAAAACAGTTTGATAAATCTCTTTTCTGCTATGAGTAGGTATATGCAGTTATGAACAATCTGTCCTGAGTTCATGAGAACTTATAAATAGGTGCTTATTCAGATGACTTTCAGGTCAATGTTAAGACTTTCAATGGTTTTACTATTCAACTACATTATGTTCTGAGACAGAATCACCAATTTCTGTCTAATCCTCTGTGATTCCTCATGACACAAGCCAAAACAATGAATTTGAGCAAATTATTTCACTGCTTTGAAAAGGTGAATTTTTATTAGTGTTATGATAAACTTATCATTAAGACTTAGTAAGTTGAGGAAAAAATGACAGGAAATCATAGCTCACCTAACTCCTAGAAGCAATCTTAAAATATAAGGTAATTAATTATAAGATGGCTATATGGCGTCTGGCTGAGACTGACTTACTTTTGTTCACAGCAGCACATATGGTATTATGTTTCAGAGTTATCACTGACGTTGATTTCACACCAATCTTTTGTCTATTGGTGAGCAGAGCTTGCACAGAATTGAGGCTTTCTCTTTTTCCCCACTCTGCCAGCAAGCAGGCCACAGGTGAGCAAGAAACTGGAAGGATACAGCCAGGAAAGCAGACCAAATTGACCAATAGCAATATCCCATGTCCTATGATGCCATGCTCAGCAAGAAAAGTTCAGGGAAAGAAGAAAAGGGGGAAGATTGGTGTTATGGTATTTGTTTTCCCAAGAAACCACTATTTGTGATGGAGGCATGCTTTTGAGGAAGTTGCTAAAGACCTGTCTGCCACTGGAGAGTGGTGAATGAATTCCTTATTTCACTTTGTTTGTGTGCACAGCTTTCACTTCACCTACAAAACTGCCTTTATCTCAATCTGCAAGTCTTCTCATATTCTTCCTATTTTCTCCCCCTCCATGGGAAAGTAAGCAAGCAGCTATGTGGGTGCTTGGCTGCTGCCTGGGATCAGCTTGCAACAATGGCCGTTTATAGTAATTTACAATAGCTAAACAAAAATCGATGAATGTTGAAGTGAAAAACCTCATAAGAACTCCAGCATTGCTGCAAATTTATCAGTGTATAATACTTGTTCCTTGTAATATCAGTGTGTAATACTTGTCTGTTAAAATCTAATATAATTTGCAGGAGGATATTATCATGTGATCCTAATTCTTTTCAGTCAAAAATTACCCTGATTTTGTCAAGATTTTTTTCAGCCTAAAGGTTCTTACATCCCACAACAATCTCTTTCCTGTTAAAAGCTTGTAATGTAATGTTCTATGAATACCTCTCACAAAAAGGAAATCTCTTAGATTTCAAGCAATTTGAAATAAAACATATTTTCCCATTTAAAAAAAAAAAAAGGAATGAAGTGATACATTTGGGCTTCTATCACTGCTGCAGTTGCCATGTTACAGTCAATTTCCCAGCTATTTGATGGATGACTTGTGAGTGTACAACAGCCTGTCCTGTATAAGGCAAAAGGGATTTCAGGACATATTCTAATGAACCATGTTAAGGGCTAGTAGCTCACACACACCTGATACGTTTTTTTCAAGCATTGCCAACTGTTTTCATCAATCCAAGCACATAAGTGGATAATAAAGATTGATTGAAACCAGAAGTATTTGAATTTGAGCATCACGGGGTTTGCAATGGCATAACACAGTAGTTTCACTCAACTGCTTTATGTAGCTAGAATTATCCACATTTCGTGTACTGCTCTTGTGAGTTTTATCCATTATGAGACTGAAATAGCACTTTTACTCCCAGCATCTATTTCTCAAATAATCCTCAATGTATTTTGGATTCTGAAAACTCTCATACTTGGGCAGATTTTTTTCCCCCTAATTTGAGTACTGCCCCTCCAGCCATCTAGGAATTATCTGAGTGTGAAAGAATGACATTTAAGTGGGATTTTTTTCTTAAAAAATTATTTAGTACTTCTTTCCTTAGGTAATTAAGCATGCATCAGACACTGATATTAGCAGTTGTATTATATTTTTTCTACTGATATTAGCCATTTCAGAGCTTTTATATCTGCATTAACCCTAATGCATTTTTATTAGCTTATTGCAATGGGAAATTCCAATTGTGCCTCAAGAACTGAACAAGAACCTGTATGAACATTACATTGTAAGAATTTCCTGAGGTTCACTCAATACCACTGATGCCTGCTGATAGCTACTTTTACTCTATTCAGGGACTGCTCTCAGCATTTTGTGGTACCCATGGCCATCCTGAGATAATGTATTTCCCGGTGACAGGAATTTAAGTTCCTACACAGCTGTAGGGATTTCATTTTTAGTGTTGAGAGAATGATTCAATTGCCACTTTGCAGGAATAGATGTAAAAGTATCACGGGACATATTCTACTTTCAGTTATATAAATGTAAATTTAGAATATTTTTTCTAGTGTGCTTTTATACCTAAGCTGAAATGAGAATTAGAGTTCGTACTTCCATTGGTAATATTCCTACAAAAAGCAGTTCCAAGTGGTTAGTAGGAAGTGCTGTGGGCATTATTTCTCCCATGAGATTTTATTTAATAGTCATATACTGGAAAGAGCAAAAGACCCTGATTCTGTAGAGCACTGTAATCAGAGAAGCAATGCTGATATTTATATT
>VYXC01013401.1:0-25164 GCA_013397175.1 Platysteira castanea | reverse complement strand
CCAATCTTCTTTAATCTTTTAAAAGAGGGTAAAAAACCAAGTTAAACTTAGTTAAGAATAATCATACCTACCATATAATATTATAGGTATTATTTTGCTTTACTTTTTTTGTTGATAATGTTTGTTCTTGTTTTTACTTTTCCTTCAGTCTGAAATCTGAAATTAAAAACAGTGATCCTACAAGTAACAGTCTGCACAAAATCCCAAGCCTGATGTTTATGAGTCATTTTTCTAAGTGCATGCAAAAAATATACTGCATGAAAAAAATATGTGTGAATGCAGTCACTTAAAAGTCTACTTATCTTTTAAGTACATCTATATTCAATCATCACATAAATCTTTATTTTCCATATGGAAATATAGTTATGCATTAGCATCTTGGCATGTTGCTGTGATACAAAAAATATTTTTTTTATTTTTAAAGAAGTCCATTACTGCGATAAGCTAAAAGCTTTCTGAGAGGACAGTAAAGTATTATTTATAGTAGTAAATTGTGCAGGGTCATGGCACATTCTCATTTTCTGATAAGTGAATATCCATAGCACTAAATTATCTGCATGACCTTTAGTACAGTTTTGGTTGATGCCAACCAGCACTTGGTCCCCAAGAGTGCTTAGCCGCAGTTCAGCAGACACCACAGCCCAGGAATCATTCCCAGTCCATAGTTTGAACCCAGTCATTCTCTGCTGAAGGGTAAGAGAAGCATGGTAGCTGGTCTGACAGAGAAGAGGTATGATCCTATTAATTATATTATGTTAGTTAAATATTTTTTTGGCATAAAAATGTAAAAAGCTCTAAACAAAATTCTGGAATAAGGTTTCAAAATGTCTGCAGTAACCATACATGCATTAGCTACTTGCCCAGTACCTGAGGGTAAAACCAGGAAGTAGACATTGTTGTATTTAATCAGTGTACCTGTATATTTATGTAAAAATGTGATATGTACTTTTCCTTAAAATACTGTACTAATGCCACAGTTCTTATGCAGAGAGAGAAAAAAGTCAAAGCCCAGCATACAAGGTCAACCTTAAAAAAGAAATTGAAGCAAATTACATATATCACTGGTTACTTTAAAAGAAAGCAAAGCCTCTACCTTTCTTCTACCAAGATAGTATCAAAATAAAATTCTACACTAATATTGCACTGCAGGGTACTACACAGAAAACGTAATGAAGATTGTCCTCAAGTAGGTCTCATGAGAGGATAAATACTGAAACTGCAATGACTGAATGTAGTAATACACTAACTTCTCTGGCATCCTCTGGGAAAGTGATAACTCGGAAGAGACTGTGCTGACATTTGTAACTCCTTATCACAGATACTGTATTAGCTGTTCTCTTCTACTGGATTTTGCCTGCTGGGATTACTGGAGAAGAATGGGATACTCCTGAATATATCACAGTGAATTTCGATCACTTCCGAAAGCCAGCAGACAGATGCTTACATAAGGTGCTTGGTTCCCTGATCACTTTCACAGCAGGTGAATGAAAGAATTATAGAATTATATGACTTGCCAGAGTCTTTCCTTAGGTAGGTCAATGAGAATTTTTATGTTCAAAAATTTTAATATATCACAGAAATATCAAAGAACAACACTTTTCAGTAGCTGCTAGAAAGGTAATGAATTATTTCAATGTATTGCACTAAGACTGTGCCACCAGCAACCAATGAAATACAGCAGTGCTCAACCAGTACATAAAATTGTAGCCCTGTATTCTGGTACATAATGCATCTTAAAACAAAACAAAACAAAATAAAACCCACAAATTTAAAAAAAAAAACCAAAAACAAACAGGGAGTACCACGTCTGGTGATCAAGTAAAAACAAGCCTCTTTGTTTTGAACAGGGTCTGTCTTAGCATATAAATTTACAAACACACAGTGTTTATAAAGTTTCTTAATAAAATGTGACAGAACACATTTTACATGTGACATTTCATACTCTGAATGTTCAGTCCTATAAAATATTACTGTATAAGTGACGTTCAATACAATTGTAAAAACACTCATACTACAAATCCATTCGAGTTCCTACTCTCACTATTCTGAGATATTTCTCATGCCTCTTTTTAATGCAGACAACCATTTAACTTTGTTGTTTACAGATCATTTGAGTACTCTTCTTTAAAATAACACATTTTGCATGAATGCAGTTTGATTAAAAAGTTAAACTTTAAATGGCAAAATAAGTATATCAATGTAAATATAAAACTAATACACTGCTAATACATATGGGCATATAATTTTTTTCTTCTAAATTATCCACTGCATGAATTGAAAGGTTATACTAAAATAAATGCAAACTAGCTTATATGCACGTGGAGGTGCTAAGTCTCAAAAGTTCCTTAATCTCTTAGCTAATGGAAAAAATCCAGGGTAGTAACTTTTAAAAAAAAAAATTTATTCCTTTTCTCATTTAAGAAATTATTATCATAATTCATGATTGATATAATTAAATATATTTATTTATAATTCTCTTCTCTATAATTAATATTTAAATTTTCATACAGAATATCAATTCAAGGTTACAGAATAAAAATTAATTCTATAAAGTAAACAAAATTATTGAATTACATCAGAGGTGCCAAACAAAAATCACCTTTTGATTAGTATTGGACAAAACATTAAATAATGAAAAACAGGGGTTTTAAGTATTGAAAATAACTCTTGATTTAACAGTAAGTCTGAGAATAAACAGCATATAAAAATATCAACCCAAGGTACTGTAAACACAATATTCATCACAGTATGTAGGAACATGTCTTTCAATTTTTTCTGTATGTGTCACATGTGAACTCTGTTTCTTTGTTTTTAAAACTGGGAGATAGAAATACTAAACCACTGATACACGGGTGTTTCCTTTCAAAATATGTGCAGTTCAAGATCAGAGAAAGGGATAGAAAATATCTCTTCAAACCACTTTGAAAGTCATCATTTTCACTTTACAGGTCACCTCCCCCCAGTCTGCATGATAGAAAGCTCTATATCAGCAATGCACTGCTCCCCAAATGGTCTTTTGCTAGAACAGAAGTCAAGCCTGCATTAACAAAATAGCTTGGAGACAGGCACAGCCAAATCTTCAATGACTTCTCCAAAATCCACTAAACCAGGGACTAATAACATAAGAGTGATGACATTTCTAATTATGTGCTCAGTCTGGCTCTTTTGCCTGTTTCATTTCTCTATAGATGACAAATCCAGGAGAATAAGAACCAAGACATGGCCTTACAAATTTTTTGCAGTGATTGACATTAACATCCTGTAATGTTAGAGAAACCAGTCACAGGAAGTAGTTACACAATTTAAGTAATATAACATATTTGTGTGAGAAATGTATTTGAAGAAATAAAGATTAATAAAATTAAAATTGATTGTTCAAAGTCCAGGCAACCTATATATTATGTCATTTGGTCATGAAGAGTCTATAGGTCATGTATGAGCAATTATACTACAACAACCACATCCTGGTATCCTACACAAGTTGTGTGAAATAAAACGATTGCAGGATCTGTTGTAAGAACTCATGGTACTGAGTTACTGCTTCTTATCTTAGACACTGCAAGAGTCTGTAAGGACCTCTCTGTCACTACATCTTATTCTCCACAAAGACATATTCATTGACGTCCCGTAGAGCTTTCATCTGCAGCTAGGCAGGCACTTATCAAGGACATAGGAATGCTAGTTGGATGGATCCCTCTGAACCATTCCAGCTAAAATTCCTGCCGCACCTCTCTCCCTGTTCAGCCACAATATTCCTGTGTGCCAATATTTCCAAGTTCATCTGTGTTTTTTTCCTCCTAGAGAAAAAAAAGCATACTTTTCATTTTCTCACTTGAATCTCCTTGATCTACCTCATGACTTTTTTTACCCTAAAACATCAGCTGTTTCTCAACAAAGAGAAAACAGGACATAACTGAATGTACAGACACAGATTCTAGGAACATATTCATCTGACACTCAGAACATTATAGTTCTTCTGTTTTCAAAATTAGAACTTTGTCTATTAGAACAATTGCACTACTATTTTTGCTTCATATAGTATTTCTACAAGCATATTATGTATTTTAAGGGTAAAGAAAGATTGATGGCAGAAACAGTTTTTATAAAGCCACCATATAAATAACACCAAAAATATTATAACAAAACACTATACTGTGTTATCATGAAGCCAGGATACTATGATTTTTTCTAACAGACAGCTCTCACAAATCATTTTGCAAACAAGTAGGGTCAATCTTACAAACAGGAATTTTATTTCTTTGAACTTCCTTAAATTACCTTTTCAATTTCTTTGAGTTTGTGATTGCAGTTATTATTAAGTTTTTGGATGTGACCATTGCTAGCATTTCTCTCTCATTCTAGTTCCCCTTTTTTCTTCCTGAAAAGGCTCAGCTTAGAGGAAAATTTACCAAAACTCTTTCATAATCTTCAGCACCGACACTATGGTGAAGGAAAAACAGTGCATTATTAAAATCTGATGTTTCTACAATCCCAACAAAATAAAATCCCTATCTTTGGCACATTTGTATACAACTTCTATGTCTGTATCATGACATAAAATTTATCTACCTGCTATTTTCTCTTGACTATTACAGTTCAAGCTGTATTTGCTAGATAAATGCCAAATAGAGGACAAAATATAAAACAGTTTAAGACATTGTGGCTGCTGCATGTTATCTTAGTTACTAGGAAGGCTATAAATACTTTCTAGTATATCAGTTTGCATATTCCTCATTTTCTAGGCTTAGATACATGGGGAACACAATCCATCAATGTTATTTATGACATGTAATAAATACTAAAAGTTGGTGGGATTTTTTTTAATTAAGTCTGATGTTTACTGACTATAAAGATTGCCTAGGGCAAAGCAAAGCTTCAAAATTCGCTGCAAATGTGAGGTGAAAGTAAAGCATGCATAAATCCTGATGATGATGAACTCACAATCTCTTGTATCACCATCACATAAGTGCTTGCATTTCCATCATTTATACTTTTTACTTAACTAAGGTAAAGAGCTAATTAGCATTTTTAGAAATAATGATGTGACCAGTATCTGGAGAGAATATCTATAAGGCACCTGCATTTTGCTTGCTTTCCTAGCTCCCCCAGTCATTTTCCACATTTCCAGAAAGTACATACAGTCAACAGGTGAGAGGGCAGAAGGATGCATAGCTACACTCCTTTAGCAGGCCTAGTCCCTGTGTTCCTATCACCTGCTTCCACTACCAAATGCATTCGTCTATGCTCCAACAGTCAAAACATACAGAAATACCTTAAAATATTTTTGTTATATGTCTGGGTCACCATTTGTACAGATGAAATATAACACCAAAAAAAATCAAAACTTATACCTGCTGTGAAAAACCAGCTGGAATCTCATCCCAATTCAGTGACCTAGAAGCCACCTAAACTACTCTTCTGCTATGATCATTGGAGAGAGGGGTCCGGGAGACAGTACATAGCTAAAGTAGAGGGAATAGCTTGACTCCTTAAAGCGTCTTTCCCTCTTCATGTGAATTGTCCCTAGATAAGTAACGTGTGCTAGATGACAAGCAAGCTGAGGTGAGATAAATTGGCCTAAGGGCCAAAGTACACCTTTAGGTAAAAAACTTTTAAAAATACGATTCTTCATTAAAATTGGCATTTATACCTCATTCTTGACAGGAGAACTCAATCTGATATACATATAGGGATGTAACAATAGTTCTGTGGTTTGAAATACATTCATAGAAATGAGTTAAGCATAATTCTATCCCAGTTAATTAAATCTTTCAAGAGAACAAAGAGTTAGACTAATACAGGGAAATTTTGAAAACCTTATCCCTTTACAGTCAATATGTATGAAGTCGAGCTTATTTCAACAGTGCTAAATAAGGCCAGTATGTTCTAAAAGTAGGATAAAATATCTACTATAGTTTAATAATTAAACACAAATTGAATATATAAAGAATATAGAGATCTATTATCCTATCAACATCAGTAAATAGGAATTTAATTCTGATGTACTAAATTAAAGTAAAATGTATAAGAAATTTAGTAACAGACACTATGTTCACAAGAGAACCAAATTTAAACTCTTAAGGTGCTGAAATCCATTACACTTCATACTTTAGTGTATTGCAAGCCATCTCTGTAAACATACATAAGATACATCATCTCATCAGAGTAATTTCAAACTGTCCTACAAAAATTTTCCCAACAATTCTAAAAGCTGAATACAGTAACCTTACAATTTGTGCTTGTTTGCATTTCCCTTAAGATGTATAAGAGCACAACAAGATCAGAGAACCTGACTCTCACAGCATTTTGGACTCTGACTCACAGACTAGAATCCAGAGTGTGGACAAAATTCTGCATGTAGCAAGAACAATGGTTCCATTACTGACCTCTGTCCAAACTTATAACATGATCACGAAGCAAAAAAATGCTATTATCTACTTCCTGTGGACAAGAAACCAAAAGGGTGATATTAAGGGTGTGTCTAGAATAAGACAGACATGAACATATGTTAAAGAGCACAACAAGAAGCCTGCTGGTAAAAAGGTTCTGTATTTCTTACATGGATTCTTCCTCAAGCAGATTCTTCCTCTGCTTCCATTAAATACAAATGAGAATACTTGACTGAAAAAAAAAATTAAAAATTGTAAAAACCCACACCTTGATGTGATGTCATTATTTTAGAGTTATATTAATGCATTTATTTGCCAGTCATCATGAAACATCTACTATTTAGAACTACTCTAAGACTTTGAACAAATTTAAGCCCAGGGCATAGAAAGAGTGTATTAATACTGCATCATACAGTACTACGTCGTGTATTAATGTAATGAACTAAATTGTATTACTGGATACTTTGCAATGATTTTTATTACCTCTGCTCCATACTTTCGATGCTAAATATTTATTCAGCTTAAACTCTAAGAATAGGTCATCAGAGTGTTTCTATTACTTTGTCTGTACCTCTCTTTTCTTTCTGTGCCTGTAAAATGCCAACACATAATTTAATAATGAACTGCCATGAAGATAGGTAAATGTTTACTCAGAATTTTCCAGTCTGAATAGCTTTCTTTTAAATTCTCTTAACCTCTTTTAAGACTGTGTGATAAACCCTTAAATTCTCTTAACCCACTCTAAGGCTGTGCTATAAACCATGAATCTATTCATAGCTTGGATCATTAATGAGTAAGTATATTCCTTCCTTTAAAAAGAGCTGGCAAAGGCGTAACATTGCCTCATTTTCCCCCTTCACTGTCAATTACACACAAAGTCACAGAATAAGCTTCTCACAAATCAGGCTTCCTAGCTCTTGAATTATGGAAAAGTAGAGAACATGGGCACTATTTCATTTGTGCTCAAAATACTTAAGCCTCTTTTGGAAAGAAAAGGTTTCATGAAAGACAAGGGATTAGTCATAAAACTGACATGGTCTCTGTTTATTCTCTACAGCATAGGTCAGCCATAGGTGTTTGCCAGACTGACTGTGAACTTGACTTGGAGTATTGATTCATGGAAACATAAATCAGCCTGAGTTGGCAAACATTTTNTTTTTTTATTACTGTAACAGAAAGAAACCTCCTTTTTGGGAAAACAGTATCCAAGAAGTCATATAAATGTGCTGTTATTCCATGGGATGGGAGAAATAAGCAAATTAATATCTTTATTGTCTTCACTGTCTTAACCTTTCACCATATATGCTCAGATCTTCAAACAGTTAAGGTTTTAGAGTAGAAGTTAATTATTGAAAATAAAAGCCCCAAACAAACACAAAAACACCAAGCAAGTAATAGTAACATACTTATAGATCTACAACATTTTCTGCAATGCAGCAGGAAGAAAAAATTAAAATAATATTCAGTCTCCACATTTTCATGACATTTGACTTCTTATTGGGGTATCTGACTTCTACAGTATTAAAAAAATAGACTGGTTTGGTGGGAAGAACAGAGACTGAAATGAAAATTCAAAAATCTTCAGACTTCTAGCGTGAAGGTTAGACTATAAATGAAGACCACAAAGCTAGGACTAGAGGACAGATAGTATAGGAGTCCATGGTATCCTATATGTGAAATTATCATATATGTCAGTATATATATTCTATTGCCTCCTCGATAAAAGTTCTCTATACAAAACTCCAAACAGTTTTATGGATTGATTTTATTTGGTTCTCAAAACAGCTCTACATAAAGTCAACATATAAGTAAATATTTTAAGGTTCACTAGGTTAATTTTTAAAATCAGAATCTTCATGTTTAAACAAAAGAAAAATGGGAGAAAAATATTTTGAGAGCAATTTTTCCATCACAGGTTCTCTTTGTCTTATTCCTTTATGTCTTTGTACTAATTATCTAGTCTATGTTTCCTGTAAAGTCCCTTCAAAATCATTCCAAACATAAGCATAAAAAAATAAGTAGGCAGTCTTAAAAATCTAGAAAGATGAAACTTTCCTATCTATCTGCCCCAGTGTCTTAAAAGTGCACTGCTTTTCATGAAAATGATGAGACAGGTAAAGAGCATCAGTTTTACTTGACATAGTTATATACAAATATTAATTAATGAAAAACTTTGCCAGAATATAGAGTGTTGATTGCTTATAAACTAGATTTTCTTTCTTAGTTATGAAGAAAATTCTAGAGAGAAAGAAAGAAAAACAAAAATGACAGAACTACAACTGTTCTCCTTTTCTGTGAGAAAAGTCTTGCTCAAATGCTAGGCCTTTCCTTTAGGAGACAAAACAAATACCTACAGATTTACACTACAGGAAAAAAAATCTGGTTTTCCTTTTCTCATGAGATCTTTCCTTTTCCTCCTCCAGCTTACAGGCTTACAATGCCTTAAACATAGGATGGACATTACAACCTACCACAAACATACCTCACTCAGTAGCCAGATTGTCTAATTACTGAGCCAAAATTCAGTGGGAACATATGCCTCCTGGATTTGGAATTCTTACTTATTAATCTTGTGATGAACTATAAACTATTGATTGTATCCTATAACACCTGCCTTGTAAATAATCAAGCTTCCCCTCTATAGGTTTTATAAAAGTTTGAAGTGAATCTCGATTATTTTAAAGATAGAAAAGACAGCAAAATGTTTTTTTCAGAGATTCAAGGACTCTGAGACATGCCCTTGGTCCAGATTAGCATGGCTATGATCATGTTCTGAAAATGTGAAAAAAATTACCAGCTCAGTGAGGATTTCAGAAAGGCTGAAGATTAATTCCCTAGAATGATAGAGATTTTAAAAATGAAGTGCTAGCATTTCTAGACATGTTCTTACTCAATTGCTTCCCTTATTCAGGACTTTCTACTGTATAACTTGATATTTATTTTCTCTCTTATCATTTTGAAACTTGAGCATAAATACTACAGGTTAAGTATTCAGATTCTTTGTGCTCTAATTTCTTACAGTATACAACTTCAGAAGGATGTCTAACTATTAGTGAAATTCCTGTTTCTACCCATAAACCAAAAATGTGGTTTCTGATTTAAAACACTCCTACAACCTATGAATTCTGCAATCTCAAAATGGAAGATACGATCTACCACATTTTGATTTACATAGAAGTAGTTGGGCAGTATACTTTTAGGCAAACTTGCCATTTAGACTTCAAGTGCTAGGTGCCTTTAAGAAATGTTTTAAAGCATTCTTGAAAGTCTGAAGAGTCCTTCTGACTTTTATTAAAGCCAAACTTGCTACAGTATTTGCTGACCTTTTGTAAAGGACCTTTCTGTATGTGATTACATGTTGTATATTCAGTAGCATTCTGCACATAAACTCCTAGATTCCCTCAGTGTACACGTTAAGGAATTCGCTAACGTTGGTAAGAGCTATACATTTCATTATGCACAAAAAACCTTCTCAAGCATACTCATATTAGTATTAAATTACTAATTTAAAAAGATCATTAGCAGTAATAGAAAAATGTTTACCATTTTAACTTTCAGTAAAGGCAAGATGCATTTTATGACTTCAGGTTTAGGGGCATTTTCTGACCATCTCTTACACTGAATTTATCAAGCTCATAGTGATAAATGCATGTTGTCATAATCTTTCACTGTCACTGTGTACTGCTGCCCTAACAGCATTCACTCCTGTAAAACAGAATTGCAATCAAAAAGTTCAAAATTAATAGCTGTGAAATCTCAGGCACCCATAAGCATGTGTTTTTATCACTTCCATGCTCTGCAGATCGGGTGCTCTTGTTATTTATTATTTGTGACAGTGAACAATTCCCACTTGCTTTAGTGAAAAAAAAGTGAAGAGATGTTTGCATAACTAGCAAGGTGTAAAAAAAGATTTGAAACTGTTGGAATCATTTCACAAGAACAATGTACACAGCCCAGAAGACAGTTTTCTTCCAGAACACTATAATGTGCTGACTACAGACAGTATTTGCTATTCTACCCTCTATGTACGTCTTGTTTAAAAGCAGCTTTTACAGTGTGTTTTGTATTTGTGAAGCGCCTGAAATGACAGAGTCTTGGTACAGTACTGGGGCTGCTGTGTATTTAACCACCCTCATCAACCTCACACTGGAAAAATGTGAATATTTATAATGTCTTAACAATGTAATCTGCACATATGCTATATATGGTTAGTATGTGGTCTGCAACTGATTCAGAGAGAATCTGGCACCCACACCTCCAACAAGTAGTCCACACGCACCAAGAGAGAGTGAAGCACTACCTCCTGCTGCAGTTTGTAAGACGTGTTCCTCACTCCTGAGATAAGCCACAGAATATGTTCTATTACATGTAAATACTTCTTTAAGTATCAACCGTACTTTATCTTCTAAAGAACCAACTATTTTAAGAGGAGAAGCTAAAGGGAAAAGCATGGCTATCATGTTTTCCTTGAGATTTATGTTTCATGCATTTATTTTCAGAAATTTAGCATAAGGGTAGTATCTCCAAAAAATATATATTTCCAATTAAAAAGGAAAGGTTAAATATAGTGACTGCAACAAAATGACTCCATCTGATGTAATATTAACATACAGGAAAATCTATCCTAGATCAGGACAGCGAGTAATATTTGCCTGTAGGCAGTGCTACTATCGGTGCACAATTAGTTGCAGATTGGAAACACTAGCTCTATATCTGTTCTCAGGCCAGTAATCTGTTTCCTAGCTGATTGAAAGCCAACAGCTCTTGATGAAATGCTATTTATTTAGCTACTGAAAAGTTGATTCAATGTAAGGGTAATAATAACAAAACTAGTAATGCACAACACAACATGAAATGATGTAGGTCATATTTTAATTGAGACATTTCAGTGAAGGATAGGAAATTATGAAATGAGACAGGATATGTTACACGAGAAGCCTTTATGGCAAAGTCATTTTCTTCAGTTAAAAAAAAAATAACCCACATTGTAAATGCTAAAAGGAAGTCTTTTCTACTGTCAATTACTATAAACCCATCACAAAGTATGAATACTTAGTCCTTAATGCTAAGTCTTTCAAATCCTTGGACTTATTTAATTTATTTTTTTCTTTGATAACAGATGGATTTTCTTTTATCCTTAGTAATTTGCATCAATAGTAGATCATGAAGACTTATAAATACATAAAACCTTTTAGAAACATTTGGTAGAGAGATGCTTTAGCCAGCCCTTTCATATTTCTGTAACATTAATTCTCCAGGAAGTTTATTGTATAATTTAAAGAGTTCAGTCCCTTCATATATTTAATTAAGAACTAGTATAGAAAAAATACATAAATTTAGTATTCAAGGTTCCTAGAAAGGTGCACTAATGTGCAGTATTAGAAAGATAAATTTTCAATTCATTCAGCAGCTTCTGAAGGGTCAATTGAATAAAACATCACCCAGTCTCCTTGAATATGAGACCATAAGTGATAAAACATTTTGCAATATAATGAAAACAAAATATTTTTAATATATGGTGCACAGAGGAATTTCACACTGTTGCTTATCTTTTCATCTGCACTAAAGAACAAACAAAAAAATCCTGAATACTAGCAGCATTGTATAAATAATTACTTAAAGAACCAGTTGCACAAAAAAAAGGATAAATTATATAAGCATCCAGTGATCTCTGCAAAACACAGGACGGCAAATGCAGAGCCATTTAGCAAACACTTGCATAAGTTTCCTTTACTTCTAAACTAAAGCCGTCTTGTGTAATTTTTTTTTAATTCTTGTATTAAAACACAGAAGAACACCACAAGTAGCAATTATTTTATTGAAACCTATAGTTTTTACCTATGAACCTGGAGAATTTAAACAGAATGAATTAATGTGGTGCACCAAGCCCTAGTGATTTCATGTCAACTCAAGGATCTGCCAGTGCCAGGTCTGAACCTAATATGTGAACCCACCCATTACACAAACCTACATGCTGGTGAAACACCTACTGCACCTCAGTGGTAATTCTCTGTCAATCTACTCACATCTGCACTGCAGTTAGATAGTGCAGATATGTCACACTATTCTGTTTCGCATGTATATAGCAACAAATTGAGCAAAATACATCACCCAGACTTTGCGTTGCAATTCCTCAGAAAAACACTCATCATTTAAAGACTCTGTGAAAACAGGTACTGCTCTGTTTCACTCCCATTGCTGTCACTTTTACTCATCAGAATTAACACCTGCTCTAGAAATAGCTGAATTTTACTCATATTCAGAAAAAATCCATTAAAATAATTTTTTCTGAATACAAGTAAAATTCAGGCCTTTAAGTTGCAGGAAGAAAACTAAAACATTCAGTATATAGCCAGAGGAGCCTTCTGAGTGAATTTTCTAAATTCACTAAAGTGTGACAGATCTTACCCAAGATCTGGGCTGAGGTTCACGGGCTGAGCATATAGTGCCCTGTTAAGCAGAGATTTCTACTTTCCAGTGCAATTATTCCTTCCATATAAGAACCCACAACGTTACTTGAAAATTCAATAAATATTTCTCTCTCAAGTAAATAAATTACTGTCCTTTTGTAAACTTGTACTGCAACTGAAATATAATTACATAATCACTGAAAATAGCAGTTTTCTAATCCAGCAGAATGATGGATATCCTCTCTCACTATCATGCAAGCCACATGTTATGTCATTATAATTTGGAATACATGGATGGAGATAAGGAAACTGATTCACTATTTCATAACTCAAATTTTATGACAGTGTAACTTCACTTAGACCAGGTATGACATGACGAGATCAGATGTATGTTAAAACCAGCAAAACTGTAAAAGTTGTGAATAGCAAAGGTGTAAAATAGGGGCTTAAAATATCATTGTGAAAATGTTGGGGCCAGGTGAACTAAGGCTTTAGCTTGCATTTTTATCATCTGTATTTCCATTCTTGTCTTTCACCTTTGGAAAGACTGCAAATTAGAGAAGTATTTTCTCATTAAATATAGTGGTTTTAATAGGATTTGCAATAAACTAAGCAGTTTTCCTAAGCAAATGGCCAGATTTCATCTGAAGCAAAGTTTTGCATTATGAAGTTGATAGGAATTTTGAGGCCAAGACTTTCTTGTAAATATGCATAGAATGGGTAACACATAGCTCCATGAACAAACACCATGACCTGTCTGGAGACTAACAAAGGTACTTTGCCATATGTATTCTTGCTGTACCATTAGTTTGAGTAAAAATGTGTTAAATACTAAAATCTTACTTTTTTGAAATGTCATAAAAGCCACATCATTTCCAGACTCTGTTACAAAGATAATTTTACATTTGGATGTACTATATGATGAAAACCTACTCTGTTATTTTGCAAATTATACTTATATACATGCTGATAACTTAAATGCATGGGGTTAACATCAAAACTGATAAATTGGTGCTCTCTATCTATGTTTTATTTTAGTATGAAGCATTTTCTGAATATTACAACACCTCATACAATTTACAGCAGTTAATACTAGTTAAATTTGATTGACTTTTGTGGAATTACCTGTAGTTTCACCTGTGATAAACATCAACCTGAGAGGTCTGACGATGAACGGAAATTCATTTAAGCTAATTCCTTATATGTGATCAGGTATCTGCACATGCAGATTCTGTTCTATTAACTGGCATATGTATGGCACACACATTTGAATTTCGTGCTGAAGTTCTCACAGGAAAAATAATTTTCAACCCTGCCAAAGTGCACTACATGCATTTTATTTTAATTATTGTTCCTTTGAGTAAACCAAAGGATTTAGTGACTGCTTTTTTGTTTGGTCTTGAGCTGGAGCTACAGAAGAGTCGCAGAAGACACCCAGGTCTTGCATCATACACCCTGTGTGTGCAGCTCTGTGCGGATAGTGCAAGAACTCTCAGGTATCTAAACTGACATTAGGATGCGCGCACTTAGATAGCTGAATCATAACCAGGATGTCATGACAGTCTCCATAACTTCCTTTAGTCCATTTTCCAGCTCAACACTGAGCTCACAAACATAACTCTACCCCAAACTGTATCCCTGTAAAAGCATTGTCACGATGAAGGGGCTCTTTTTACCCAAGGTTAAGTCTCTGTGTTAAAGTAATTCTGCCTCTCAAGATTTGGTATCCAAAGGAAGTAGGGGTACTTCTCATATTTTACACTCCTCCAGGGCTGAAAAGACCTTGACATTTATACATGGATAGACAGAATAAATTACAGCAGCCCCTCCCATTTCTCTTTGAGAAGTGCTACCACAGACAATACATTTTTCACATAACACAGAATACAATTCCTGGCCACAACCCCAGCCAAGAATCTAATTTTCATGGAGTTTATGGCAGATTCTTCATAATCATCGTGTGACCATGTAATTCAGAAATTTTTATGCTGTCAAATATTACAAGGTGGTACCATAAAGGAACTTGTTCAGACATGACTGCAAGATAATATTGTCTCTGAATTTTTGGCAGATGGAATCTGTATTTCTGTATTCTGGTTCTAGATGTGAGTGATTTTTAGCATCAGCTTGTACCTACCTTCTGTACCTAGCCTTAAAAAATTATCTTTACATAATGCATAATTTTTTGTAGATAAGACAAGACTTTATATCAAACACTTTGATAAATACTAATTTTATTGCTTCCTTATACTGCAAGAATGCTACTTGTAAGCACATGTTCCTTTCATTCAATTACAAACTCAGACATTAGAACATTAAATCTGTAGCAAAATCTCATGCAACAGAAAAATGTTTGCCTTTAAAATTTATATTCACTCTTGCCAGTAGTTAATAAGGTAAATTAAATTTTGAAAGACAAAGATAATGCTTTTTTTCTTATTCTTCCAATAATTGTGCTGGTTTTGATCCACTCTGAGTAAAACTGAATTTTTGGGACTATGCTGCACCATTTTACAAACTAATGATTGCAAAACAGCTGTTTGCCTAAATGAGAGGAAATTTTTTGTCTGGTAAAAGCTATAAAAAATCACATCACCTTTACCTACATTACAGTTTTAAATGGTGCCAGAACATTGTTTCTCTTCAAACTTCTAAACCCCAAAATTTACTCTGAAGTTTTCCTATATTCTCCTTTCACAAATAATAATAATAATAATAAGTGGTTCCTCCAGACTGCTCATAATGTGCTATATATACAGCTAATCCCTTGGTTTTTTTAATAACTTCAAAAGTTGTTCTTAATTTTAATTTTAGACCTCTTGTCAGTGAAAATGGCCACACAAGAGTGAGCAAATGACTCATGCTAAGCACATCTTCACACAGCTGGACAACTTCAGTGTGTGTCACTGACATAATTCAGGAACTTGACTAACTGGTACTTCAGTATAATCATATTTTGAGATTTTGACATGTGTTCGTGACCTGGTCTCAGTTAAATATTTATAGAGGAAATTGCATTAAAATAAGAAATTTAAAAGTTTAAAATCTCCTAGGGATTATTCTGGTCTTATTCTATTCTTATTCTTGTCACCCATTTTAGATGCTCCACTAACCTTAGTTACTCCAGCATTAGTGTGATATTTTGTCATCCACAACAACAAAATAAAAGTGACCTTGGGAAGTCTGTTTCCTGAAGTATATGGAAGACAGTAAGTGAGTCCTAGCTCGTGTAAGGGACTGAAAATAGTTCATGCCTCAACATTAATATAAAGTTTTGAAGAAGCTACAACCCTNCTTTCTTTCTTTCTTTCTTTCTTTCTTTCTTTCTTTCTTTCTTTCTTTCTTTCTTTCTTTCTTTCTTTCTTTCTTTCTTTCTTTCTTTCTTTCTTTCTTTCTTTCTTTCTTTCTTTCTTTCTTTCTTTCTTTCTTTCTTTCTTTCTTTCTTTCTTTCTTTCTTTCTTTCTTTCTTTCTTTCTTTCTTTCTTTCTTTCTTTCTTTCTTTCTTTCTTTCTTTCTTTCTTTCTTTCTTTCTTTCTTTCTTTCTTTCTTTCTTTCTTTCTTTCTTTCTTTCTTTCTTTCTTTCTTTCTTTCTTTCTTTCTTTCTTTCTTTCTTTCTTTCTTTCTTTCTTTCTTTCTTTCTTTCTTTCTTTCTTTCTTTCTTTCTCATATCTACCATCAAATAAAACTCTTGTTATTGACTGGCATATGGTCTTGTTTGCACCTTAATTCAGGCAGAGGAATTTCCTAAGAACCCTAATAACTGGATCTTATAAGCTTGAAATACACCTTTATGAATGTCAATTTTTTCTTTTACAAACTTAATTAAAAATTAAAATAAGGCAAATTTATAGACAGAAAATAACAATAAATAAAAAGGGTTTTTTGATCCTTGAGAATAACTGTTGGACTATTTTTGTCATTTGAATTATTGATGAAAATGAATATATAGTACATGCTAGAAAAGTCCAAAATCTGATCTTTCAGAAAAATCTTCTCTTCCACGAAAGAAAAATCAGGGAAGAAAAATACAAAAATACCATCTTCTCAGCACATGCTGAGAAAAAAAACACCTAAAAAGGAAATAATTTTTTTAATGGAGAAATGTAGAACATAAGTTTCATGAAACATATTCCATGTAATATAGCCTAAGACTGAAAAAAAGGAAAATATTTTGCAGCTTTAACAGTTTCTAAATATCTGCTGGAAGCAGATTTGCTTAGAAAATCTGCCTGCTAAACACTATACTGAATTGCTCATATGCTTCTATCAGTATTTCCTATACATATAGTCAAAATTATATTAATCTTGTTAAGATTAGTAATTAAATACTAAGATGTTTTGCAATTATAGTGAAGAGTTCACAGTGCTTTTCAAGGATTTAGCTGACTTGTAATGCTAACTACTTCTGAAGTTTGTTGATTTTCTTTTATATTTTAATGCAAAACCAAATTTATTAGTTTTAGATCTCAAAGTAGCCCAGCATATTACTAAGTACATAAACCTTCTAAAACTTTTGAAAGAAAATACTTAAAGGAAAATGAGTCTGAAGTTGCAGACATTTCTCTGAAACAAAGCTGTACCAATGGTCAAACCAGCAACTATACCAAATACTAGAAAACCAGACAACTAAACACAAACTAAAAAAAAAAAAAAAAAGAGAGAGAAAAAGAGATAGAGAGAAAGAGGAAGAAACACACTCAGAAACAAAAAGACGGACAGAAATAGTCAAACTGCTAGCCATGGTTATAACCCAAGTTCACTATGTACAACGCCAGAGAGCTGTCTGAGTTGATAAATCAGATTCCATCCTTTTAAAGATGTTTCTTGCTACCCCTTGCCTATAATAGTACTGTTCTTTACTTATTCAGAGCATGTATCCTCCTTTACTCAGATCCTGTCCCTTTTGGCTCTGTACATCTCCTGGGAGTGCAGAATGATTCAGTGGTAACTTAGTCATTTGCTCACTGTACAAGATGATTTTACTGGAGAGGAAAAAAATAAAAGCTGCACTTATCAGTGGAACACTTTGTGTTAAATAAAGATAATTAAGGCATCAATGATACATCCATTTCATGTTTAATTAGCCCCTCTCTCATCATAATTTGCTACTGAAGGTCAAATGTGGGTCAGTTTTAAAAACTAATTGTAAAATATTTAACATAATGCAAAATGAGAACAGAAAATTGAAAGTACTTCTGTACACTTTTCACTAAAGAGCATGAAAGTTAAATGCATGAAAGAAGTCACCAATGTAAATGTTTATACTTAATAATTTTCCCTTTTTTTTTTACATGGCAGTTAGTACCACCATACCATTGTTATTTGTATGATTATTATACTGTAGGATATTTGCTCACCTGGAAGATGTGAAAAACTTTAGAGGTGTTTGGGAATATAAAAAATAGCCTTTGAGATAAGCCTCTCTGTGTATGTGTGTGTCTGTACATAAACAAGAGGAAAGATTATGCTTTCCTGCATGGTTAAACTGATTGCCCCCTTAATGGATGAATTTGGGGTCCTAATAAGGCTTCTGGGTATATGTGCATGTTTATGAGGAAATTGACCCATTTAGTCTGTAGATACATTTCACATACATGACAACCAACTAGTCAAAATTCTTCTGCAATATTGCAGCAGAGTGGTTAATGTTTGAAATTTTATACCAAACGAAGATTTTTTTTTCAGAAGTTAATTTCTATGTATTTCACTTTCAATGAAATAAGACTTTACAGGAAATGCATGTAATTTTGATTAGAGTGTCAGCACGCTGGTTTGATAAACATTTTTCTTCATGAAACAGTACATTTTCAATGAGAAAAGGCATTGGGATTTTTCATAAAGAATTATAACATTGGCTGAGAAGCCAACATCTGAAGTACAGAAATAATTCTGCTTAGAAATTCCTGAACTAGTTCTGCTAGTTCTACTGATAGTGACCAATATCTGTTAAAAAATAACAAGCAAAAAACCCCTCAGCATCATAACTGAAGTGTTTTAAAGAGCCATTAATCATTGATTAGTAGAGCAAGGAAATAAGAAACCAAGATAAGATGATGGCCAAGAAATACAAACATATAAAGAGTGTTTAAAAGGCCGGCTCTTCAAAGAGTGGTTGGTAACATGCTGATTCGTGATTAAATGATTCAGTGAAATAAAACTGCTTATATGCCACTATTTTGCATGGTGAGACAAAGAGGTGGAGAAGCATATATTATAACTGTAACTAAATTATTAAAATAAACAATTATTTACAATTAAAATTCAGTATGAGTTTTATGATTAAGTATGTAACTCTCCAAGCTGCTAAGTGATTCCCCTTAGGCACTGAGCTTTCATTATCTTTGGCTGTCTTTGCTGGAAGTTAGTAATATCCAGGCTCCTCACAGGCAATGTGCAACACCTGGAGGGTTCAGATTTTAAATTTGTGATCCAGAAAAACCTTTGCTTAAACTCATCCCCATTCAGTAAGACAGTTCTGTATAGCTTTAACTTTTGGCAAGTGATTAAGATCTGTGGAATACTAAGTGTTTTAAACATTTGTAGTGCTTTATTGAACAGGAGAGAATTGATAAGTGAGAGGCTAAAAGAATATTTCAGAGTAATACCATGATAAATAAGACAAGAATAAGAGTTAAACTTGTTAAAGATCTCCTAAAAAAAGAGTGACTGTGAAATGTCAGAAGTTTACTAAATACAGAATTTTGTTTAAACTTTATATAAAAGCCATGATGTCAGGAGGAGGAGAGTTACAAATTGTTTGCAGTTTTCTCCAGTGGAGTTCTCTTACACAGTACTGCATCAAACACGATGTGTTTTGAAACTCATATAAGAATTCAATTCATCACCTTAAAAACGAAGTATCAAATAATTGGAATGAAAACAACTTGTGTTCCCTGGGGTACACCAGTTGGTCATGTAAATAGAGACTTTATTTCCTGACTTCTGTATTGTAGATCTAGGAAAGTATCAGTTACCAATTCTAATTACACTAATGGGAAATTAGCGTCACTCTCATCTCCAGTAACTTAGAGCAGATACATTCTGCTGTGTCCACTTATTTGTTCTAAAATTTTATACACTAATGTCTCCTTAGAACAAAGGGGACTGACAATGAGTAAATAAAGACAATCTTAGAGATTTCAAGTCATCTCCCTACCACAGTCACACCATTATGCTACTGGTTCTGTTTCACATGTACAGCAGAACTATGAAACAATCAGATATACACCCCATCAGAACACTTTATCTGCATCTGCTTCACATTTCTCCCTAAACAATTGTGCTAAACTAGAGCTCCACGTGGTTTGGGTGTTTAAAATTCTCAGGTGTTTTGCCTGCTAAACTGAGAAATACTGCACTGTCAATGTTTGAGATGTGAAAAGTGTATACATTATTTATGCAAGTAAATCGTAATGTCCCTACTACAATGTAAAATTGACAAAACTATACAAATGCCACTCAGCAACAAGCTGGCAAATATCCATAAGAAAGTGGTAATGAAGGGTTTGTGACTGATAGTTCCGCCCATAAAGTCTGTTATTTAACAATACCTTTACTGTTTTCTTGGACAATTTCCAACTTATATGCATGCTTTACAAGTATGCAAATACTTTCTACATATTTAAAAATAAATAGCTAAGATATTAGAATACTGGCTATAAACTACTTGGATAAGTGAACATTCATAACAGGCTAAATATTTAACACAAGAGAAGTATCAAGACTGGAAACTGGTTTGCAGCAAACTACATAAGTAATGGAGCAATTCAGGGTGCGCTTCTTTGTAAAAGTGCAATAAAGCCATTTTCTTCTACTATATTTTCTTATATATTTTATATCAAAACAAATCATTGGAAAATGTTAAGTAATTCAAAATATAATTCTGTATTATAAATTGGGGGGTTTTTATCAAGCAAAAGAGTAATTTGTAATCTGTATTCCTTTACCATTCCTACACTTAGAATGCAAATCATTCTTTGACACTGAAATTAAATTACACTTTAACAGATTATAATCCATATGTTTAGATGAACTGCAGCATCAAGAAAGAAGTGGTATCTGATTAGCATATATTCCACTGCTACTTTTATTCCAGTGTCTGCTAAAATGGCATAATCTACTCTGTGTTTAATAAGCCTTAGGAGATGAAAGCTAAGGAACTTAGTACTTTGTATTTCATACAGACTATTCTCAAACTGAAATTGTGATGAACTCTCTAGGAGAGCTTTAATGAAATGTATCACCCAGAAACTACTGTGTCAAACACTCTATGAGTGTACCACCTGCAAAAGCACATAGACAAAAGCACTGGCAGATAATACAGTCAAGCTATTTTGGTGACCTGAAAGATTAAAGGTGGGGGGGCGCTCATCCAATTAGTTTTATTCTACTATATTTTAAGTATTTCTTAGCAGAATGCAAATACCGGCAACATTTGTAAAACTTCAATTTTAGTAAGGCAGCAGACATTTCAAAGTATAAAAAATTGCCATCATGTACCATATTTGCATATTAATAAGTTGAAAAGAAAGCATTTTTGTCAAACTAGTCAGAATTTATCTGTTTCAGACTTGGATGTGTATTACATGAATCAGCATTCATTTTTCTCTAGCTTCTTGCGTAGCATGCACTGTAGCTGAGGAAACGTTCAGGATATTATCTTACATGTACTATCACCCAAAAAGTACTCCCCTATAAAAGAGCAACCTCTGCTCAGGCTACATATGTGTCTTATAAAATAAACGGAAGCCTTCACTTGGAAGCTTGATTCCTTTCTGTGCTATCCCTATTTTATTTCAAGGACTGAAAGATGTCCCTACCATCACCAGTTGTAGGCTATCAGAGCTTCACTGAACCGAGCCCCGCCAACACAGCCGAGACCAGAGCCAGTCACTCGTGGCAGCCCTGAAGGCACATTTCGCTCCGAGAAGTCTCACGGCAGCCACACTACAAACAGAGCTATGTGGCAGCTGGGCGAGCAAATTAGGGCCCCTCATCTCGGATGAAATTTCATGTGATAGGCAAGAGGGGCAAAAAAAAAAAAGCAATGAAAGCATACTGGGGTGTGATTTTAAATTCACTAACGTTTATGTGTATTCAAAGAAACTGCTGCAATGAGTGTAATCTCTGTGGTGTAAATTAGAGCGCAGATAGGCTGTGTAGATCATTTAAGCATTTTGGACCTAATGAAAGACCCAGTAATTACAGCCATTAACGCTTCTGCCGCGGCGGCTGCAAATCCACTCTCACCCACAGTTTTAGGAAGCGCCAGGCAGGCAGCAACCCCCTTTCCCCGAAACACCTGGCTGCAGAGGAGAAACTCGAAACTTTCCTCCTCAGCCAGAGCTAACACGTCCCTGAGGCTGGGAAAGCATCACGGCGGGGAAGCGCCGGGACCGGCTGATGGAGGCGGGGCCGGGGGCCTGGCGGGGGATGGCGGCTCCGCCCGGTGGGGGGCCCTAATCTCCCCTCGCCCCCCCAAAACCGCAGGTTTGGCCTGCGGGCGCGCGGCTGATAAAGGTATCTCAGGCTGCCTTACAGTTCGCTGTCGGGACCGGCGACAGAGAACCCGGCCTCCGCGGCCGGCTGCCGCTGCGCCTGCAGCCGGGCAACGTGGTCCGGCTGCGTGGACGGGCTAGTTGGCTGCCGGATCTGATAAGAGGAAGGAATGATAAAAATTATAGTAATAAAAATAAAGATCTCTGACTGTCCTTCCTCCGTGCTGCGTGTTGCCCTGTGCACCTGACTGCCTGGAGGGAGGGGGGCGGGGATACCAGACTGAACGGGTCACTGAACCTGACGGAGTGTGTGCCTGTGCCGGTGTGGGAGGCGGGGGGAACGGGCACCCCCGCTCCCTCACCCGCTGTGTGCGTGGGCGTGCGGGTTGGGGCTCGCGGGGTGCGCGGAATGCAGCACTCTTACCTGCTTGCTGTACTTGCTGCTGGCCTGGCAGCTGTACTCGGAGCAATGGTCCGAGCCGATGGAGATGTTGTCACCAGCGCCCACGAAGGTGTTGGCTGGGGGCAGGTCCTGCACGGCCTGGTGCTTTTTGCCAGCGGTGGGGGACTGCGGGTGCAGCTGGACGGTGGGCAGCGGTGAGCTCGACTTGTAGTGCCTGGCCAGGTCGGGGCTGCCTGGGCCACCGTTGACCGAGCGGTACCGGCCCATGCCGGGGCTGTCCGAGAGCTTCTCGTTGACGCTGTCATAGCGCTGCCCATTGGGCTTGGAAGCCTCCACGGTAACAATGCTGCTGTAGAGGGGCTGCTTGCCCTTCTTGCCTTTCTTGTCCTTCTTGGGCTTCTTGGCCTTGTCGTGCTGCTGGGGGGTGAAGAAATCCTCATGGTCCTTCTTGCCGGCCTCGTAGCCATGCTTGCTCTTGGATCGGCAGTAGCGGGCCATGACCACCACTAGGATAAGGAGGATGACAGTCATGATGCCAGCCACCACGCCAATGACTATGCTAAGCCGCTGCTTGCTCAGCTCATAGCTAGGATCACCAGCAATATCCTGGGCCAGTGGGGTGTGAAGGCTGCGGGCCACCTGGCTCTCCACCACAGTGGCATTGGACAGGCTCTCATTGACAAAGACATGGAGCAGGGCAGTGGTGGACTGGGGTGGCTGCCCACTGTCATTCACCTGCACAACCAGGCGGTGCAGGCCATAGTGCTTGGGGGCCAACTTGCCCACCAGTGACACCACACCACTGGCTGGGTCTATTTCAAAGAGTTTGAAGGGGTTGCCCCCAACAATGCTGTAGTTGAGGTCAGCATTGAGACCAGTGTCAGCATCAGTGGCGACCACTGTGGCCACCACAGTGCGCATGTTGCTGGAGGGTGGCAGCACAGTGTAGGAGCTGTTGCTGGGGAAGGTGACAGTGGGTGCATTGTCATTCTCATCCATCACAAAGAGGGACACGGTGGCAGTGGCAGAGCGTGGTGGCTCACCCCCATCCACTGCCTTCACCTTGAAGGTGTAGGTGGTCTGCTGCTCACGGTCAAAAGAGACAGTGGAGAAAATTGTTCCAGTGTCATTCTCGATGGAGAAGATGCCAGATGCCTGGTCGTGGTCTCCGGGCTGGATGGAGAGGCTGAGCTCAGCGTTGCGGCCCTTGTCAAAGTCCATCACGGTCACCATGCCCACAGGGCTGTTGGGCTGCAGGTTTTCCTTCACATAGAAGGTGAACACATCCTGCATGAAGCGAGGCTCATTGTCATTGCGGTCTGATACTCGCACCACCACTGTGGTGGAGCCCTGCAGCGATGGCACCCCCTTGTCTCGGGCCGTCACCTGAAATTCATAGGTGTCACGTTGTTCACGGTCCAATACTGCCTGCACCGACACATCCCCAGAGTCAGGGTCAATGCTGAAGATGCTGCCCGGTGCCTCTGAGGAGAGGGGCGAGGCCTCCAGGGAGTAGGTGATCTCAGCATTCTTGCCACTGTCTGCATCTGTGGCAACCACCGTGGCCACCCTCTCACCAGGCAAGTTGTTCTCTGGAAAGGAGACCTCCAGCACGGCCTGGCTGAACATGGGAGGATTGTCATTAGTGTCCCCGACCCGCACCAGCAAGGAGTTGTTGCTGGACAAACTGGGGCTGCCTGAGTCCACAGCCACAATCACCACGTTGTAGTCACGGACAGCTTCATAATCCAGAGGGGCCGAGGTGTGGAGGAAATATTTGCGCTTATTCTGTGGCTCCCCTTCACCCTCACTGGCCGGCTTGAGCTGGAAGGGCACGTCACCCACCACGGTGCAGGTAACCACACCATTTTCACCTTGGTCCCGGTCTGACACCTGCACCAAGGCAATGGGGGTGTCCACCAGCACGTCCTCTGCCACACTAGCCACCCCGTCCCGAAGCGGGATGCGCCCGATTTTCCGGATGTCGATGGTGGGGACGTTGTCATTCTCATCCCGGATGTTCAGCACGACAGTGGCCTTGTCTGTCTTGGGGGGCTGGCCCCGGTCTCGGGCCATGACAGTGAAGCGAAGCTGGTTCACCTCCTCCCGGTCGATGCGGTGCAAGACGCTGAGCCAGCCCGAGGTCTCGTCCAGCCGCAGTAGACGCCTGACGGACTCAGTGGCCGCCCCGAAGACATACTCGATCTGCCCATTCACTCCCACGTCCAGGTCGGTGGCTCGCAGTTGCAGGATCGGGGTCCCAGGGCTGCTGTTCTCCGCCAGGTCCGCCTCATAGACGCTCTTCTCGAAGCGGGGGCTGTTGTCGTTCACGTCGGTGATCAGCACCCTCAGGATCGCCTGCGAGGACCGTGCCGGGTCGCCGCCGTCCCGCACGCGGAGGCTGAGCTCATAGGAGTCCCGCTGCTCCCGGTCCAGCGCCCCCTTGACGATCAGCTGCGGCTGCT
>VYXC01013400.1:550333-607132 GCA_013397175.1 Platysteira castanea | reverse complement strand
CGACTGCTTCTGAAGAGTAGCCGTATGCAAGGTTCTCCTTTTCAGCCTGAAGTTAGAATCCATTTATTGTTCCATGCCATATCGTCTAATAGGCCAAACCAACTGCTTATCCTCGGAACAGTGCACAGTGGTATGTTGTAAGGCTGAAGACTTTTGGTCATCAGGGTTGTAAAAATTTTCAAGAGGGTCAAAGGCCATAGAGTATTTAAGTCAAAGCAATGAACTGTGTCATGACATTCTTTTACAAAAGAAACTGTGACAAAGAATACTGGTGCATAGGGAGTTCCCAGCTAAGCTCAACATGAAATTCCAGTGTATGGTTTGGCTAAGCTGTTTAAAATGGTTAACATCATGTTGTGTGACAAATCCAATCAGACATCTCTGAGACACCTTTCTCTTCTTTTTTGATCTTGACTCCAGCAGTTTCTTCACAGAACTTGCTTTAGTATGTTAATACCAGAAAAGGATGCTTCAAAAATGGGATGATATGAATGGGATGGCATAACTTTGCTCTTTGTACTTCAGTGCAAGACACATACTACACATCGGAGACATATGTTCTTGTAGTTCCTGCCATGTGTTATTTCACGAAACAGTAAAATTACCTACTCCTTGCAAGTCTTCACAGCTTTCTGATTTTGCAGCAATGCTGCAACCTCTGCAGTACCTCTGGTCCAAGTATGCCCTGTATTAGCAGTCACCGTTATAACACATCCCTCACAGAATGCTGAACATTATACCATGAGATGGAAAACCCCACACCAATAGTTGTAATCAGTGGGAGACCCACCTAACATGGGATTGAGGCATGGCCAAGCTTCTCTGTTGAGTCATTGTATTCTGTTGTCAAGGGAATATGACAAGTATTTGTTCACTTTAAGTCCATCTCAGTTCAGTGGTCCCCCCTCACTGGAAAGAGCCCATATAAACCATGTGTCTACAATAGAGCATCTGTTTTAAGCAAAGAAAGCCAAGAGAACAACAGGAACCAAAGCAGTGTAGGAAATGCATAGCTGTGGCAGTTACAGAGATGAACTTCTCTGCATAGCTGTGAATGCTCTTTTGAGGGCAGACAGGTGGACAGACATTACTGGAAGAACTCTTGAGGTCATTAGTACTGCATCATCTGCAGGAGCTATTCTGCATGCAAGCACTAGAAAGGAAGGAAAATTCAGGGACTCACCACAAAATGGAAATAAAGAGGAGACCAGGAGGGGTAGGGAGCACAGAGCAAGAGGGAAGGAAAGGACAAAGAGATGGGAGCAAGATGTTAAGAAAAAGGCAGAAGAGGAAACCATGCCTCTTCTAGGCAAAAAAGCTGCCCTAGGTTAAAAGGAAAGGCTTAACAGTTGTGCCTTTTCTGGAGAAGAACGAGGAAGACAGATAGCGAAGGGAAGGAAAGTGGGAGTACTTACTGCTTCTTAAAACTGAGTTACAGCAACAGTTTTCAGGTAGTACTTTCCATTTCCATTTTCCAGAAGACATTGAAACTCTCTGTAAATCTCAAAGTTTTGTCAGTATCAAGATAGACACTTTCACGGGTTTACTGCCTTCCGTTAGGTATATTACAGAAATTAAATATTTCTCCAGGCTATTTCATGGCTCATTGTTTTATACAGCTGCTAATAAATGTATAGTTCAAATTGCTATGTAGGCCTCTTCAATGTTTTGTGAAAAATGCTTCCAAACCCCCTTGTGAAAAACATTTGAGCTGATTCCAAGACAAGTCTGCATTAGATCTGAGAATGGTCATACTGTTCCCACTCAGTGTCCTGACTTCAACAGCATCCACAGAGTTTCTGTTCAGAGCACGTGTGTCTTCCTTGAGCATACTCTCAAGGAAGTTGTTGAACAGTTATGTATGACATTTTCTCAGTCTTCAATTACTGATGTCCAGAGGGGATTTGCGTCTTAGTTTTGGGGCTTTCTTCTATACCAACATTTTTCCTTCCTAGTGCAGTTTTGTTGGTAAGACTGAGTCCCCTGAAGTTCTCTCTGCTCTTGATTACAACCTACAGAGACATTTAGTTTGTTGTCATCAGAGGAGCTGAGGATAATTCACCCTCACTATACACAGTTTGTCTTCTTGGGATTCCCTTTGAACACTAACACTATATCAAATGCTGAAGTCTTCTTCCTCTGATAAGGGTGAGTCAAACAGCTGCTATATCCACAAAAAACTTAGCTATTTCTTACCGTTTCAACCAGGTACTCTTAAGAGAAAGCTGGAAATCTCAGCATGCCAAATTTCTCTCAATTAAAGCAGAAGGCTACTGTTTGGGACTCAGATTTCCTGCTGTGAATTTATCCTCCCGCTTACTAAACTGAGCCGCACATTCTGTTCTAATACCTCTTCCTGAAATCACCAGTTAGGGAACAGCTGAGACTAATTGTCACAGCACCGCCTGTAGCCTCACGTACCTCAATGTTCAGTGTATTCAAGAAAATATTAAAACCTGGTCTTCCCTCTCCAACTCATAAATACAAAGTACTGTTAGTGGTCTGTGTACCAGAATTTGGAAGCTGGGGCCTTAGTGCATAGCCCAAGGCAGAGAATGTCTGTCTGCTGCAAGTGTTGCAAGAAGATTTTGAGACTTGAGAGCAGTTGTTACATTTACAAACTGTCCAGCTTCAATCCTAACAGCTCTGCCAAAGGCTGCTGCAAATGAATGTGTGTGTCTTGGCATAGAAGAGAATGGTGAACTCTGCTAGCTGCAACCAGTGTGAATTGGTGGATTTATGAAACCAGTTTCCCCACATAATGTGAGAAAGGGAATGCCAGCTTCCTACGCTCTCTCTTAACTTCTGTTCCTTTTCTGGTTTCATTTTCCATCTGCTCTCTTGTATTTTAGTGGTCTTCCTGTTGTGAGATTTTCTCCCTTGCCTCATGTACGTGTGTAGGCCATGTTCTTGTGTCTCCTNAGGTACTCTTAAGAGAAAGCTGGAAATCTCAGCATGCCAGATTTCTCTCAATTAAAGCAGAAGGCTACTGTTTGGGACTCAGATTTCCTGCTGTGAATTTATCCTCCCTCTTGCTAAACTGAGCCGCACATTCTGTTCTAATACCTCTTCCTGAAATCACCAGTTAGGGAACAGCTGAGACTAATTGTCACAGCACCGCCTGTAGCCTCACGTACCTCAATGTTCAGTGTATTCAAGAAAATATTAAAACCTGGTCTTCCCTCTCCAACTCATAAATACAAAGTACTGTTAGTGGTCTGTGTACCAGAATTTGGAAGCTGGGGCCTTAGTGCATAGCCCAAGGCAGAGAATGTCTGTCTGCTGCAAGTGTTGCAAGAAGATTTTGAGACTTGAGAGCAGTTGTTACATTTACAAACTGTCCAGCTTCAATCCTAACAGCTCTGCCAAAGGCTGCTGCAAATGAATGTGTGTGTCTTGACATAGAAGAGAATGATGAACTCTGCTAGCTGCAACCAGTGTGAATTGGTGGATTTATGAAACCCGTTTCCCCACATAATGTGAGAAAGGGAATGCCAGCTTCCTACGCTCTCTCTTAACTTCTGTTCCTTTTCTGGTTTCATTTTCCATCTGCTCTCTTGTATTTTAGTGGTCTTCCTGTTGTGAGATTTTCTCCCTTGCCTCATGTACGTGTGTAGGCCATGTTCTTGTGTCTCCTTGAAGACCTTTGAACTTAAGGCTGTTTTCTTTCTTCTTCAGTTCCTTAATCAAAATTCTTCTCTCTCTTCTCTGCAGCCAGATACGTGACAAGGTTTGTAGCCCGTACTGTTCAACCTTGGGTGGTACTGGAAATGTTTTGTCTATATATGCTGCTAGGTTTTGATCCAAACTTACTGATGCATTCACATTGGCCTAAAGCTGGAAACACTTTGAAGTTGCTGGTTTCTCTGAGTGAAAGAGTGACTGCTGCCAAGTGCTTCAGTGCTTTATGTTTTTGTAAAGTTACGGTTTCTGTGGTAGTTCAGCTTGTGTAAGATGGCACCATATGTATGGATTTCATCTGCTCTAATGGAACTTGGTTAAACTAGAGGAGAAGGCTCTTTACCCCCCTTGCCTGTTCTGACAGTCAAAACGTTCTGGGTAGCAACAGCGGTTGTGTGTGGAGTAGCAGTACTGCTCTGAAGTTGAGTTCCTAGACTCTGAGTAGTATCCCATGGAATCTTAGAGGATCCAACTTACTCTGTGCTCCAGAAGCTCTGTGGGTAAGTGATAAGTCAGCATCACTTCCTGAAACAGAATTACTGAGATGGTGACTGCTGCCGTGACCCAGTATGTTACTGCCTGAAGAGCTAAGCCCTGAGAGGCACCTGCTGAGGACACAGGCATCGACTCGAGGAATAGTGTAATTTACTATAATGTAAAACTGCAGAGAATTGTGGAAGGATATGCTAAGCTAAGCAAAGCACATAATCATTAACAAAGAATTATAAAGGACAAGCTAAGCAATGTACCTAATGATTACTACGAAAGAATGCCTGTAGTGATTAAGAAAGGTACATCACCAGTTACACCAATACTTTACCATCATCCAAGTCTGAGACACCTCAGCTGTGGGTGGAAGCTGTCACAGTGAAGGACTGGAGAAGCAAGGTAACTGGGAACTCCTGTGGTGCATCCACCTTGCAGGCTATGAGGCTCCCCCCCAACTTTGCTGTGACAGTAGCCCAGCTTTTATGCTGTTAAATAAACAAGCTGACATAATTTATCATTTCATTCTCCTGTTGGCTTTCTCCCAAAGCCTGGCCAGGGCTCAAGGAGGAACCAAGGGAGTTGTCTTTGATCCTATACCCCCCTGATTAGGCCAGATGTGGCCTCATCCAGTTTCTAGATGCAGAAAGGTAAATACATGTTCTGCCAATAAATGCACACATATATCAATCCTTGGTAATGAGAAAATATATATAGATAACATTTGGTTGGAAGGTTCATTTACAGGTCAACTTTGGCTATAGGTCAACTGAGGCTTCAGGCCTCAGTCAGGGCCTGTTGTTCAGGCCTTGGTACTTAATGGCTTTTCCAGAGGGCTGGGGGGCAGGAAGGCAGTGGAGACACTGTCAGAGACCTCAAAGGTATATTTTCATTCAAAGGCTTTTTCATTCCTTTTCAGAGAAACCCGTATGTTGGCTTTATTTCCACCTATTTCCTCAGGTGTGGATGAGAATCACAAAAAGGTTGCTGGAATAAATAAGAGGCAAACAAGACCTTTTTCTTCTCTTCATTCACCTGCGTGTGTTGCAGAGGGTCCTGTGGACCTTCTGGTCATTGTGAAGGCTTCATAAACCAGCGAAAGTCATTTCTTCCAACACCTAAACTACTGTGGCTTTGCTTAGGATTAGTCATGCTTTAGGTCGTCTTTTGGTCTAGGCTCTAGATTTCCTGCTTCCTTCTGCTACCTATGTCTCATTTTGTGTTCTACAGGGCTCCCTTCTCCCCAGGTAGGTAATACACACAGACAAGGTCACCTGACCTTTGTCTACTTCAGGAAAGAAATAGTCACAGCTCTCTCAGCCTTTCCACATAGCTCATGTGGTCCAAGGCCTTTGGCATCTTCTTTGCCATCAAAGGCCATTGTCTCCATTTGGGATGCTATTTTTAGGTTTTATCACGTTTTCTGTGGGGTGTAAGAATGTTTCAGGTGTTTCAGCAGTTAACATTTGGGTCATATTATATCTTAACGGTATATTTGATGTATAATTCTAGGTGCGACAGGAACTGGATGAAAAAATCACTAAGGAACTGAAGGAAGGTAATGTGTCATTTTATTAAGAGTGTTCTTAAGGAAGAAGGTGGCTGTTTCTAAGTCTTGACACCTTTCAAGCCATTGTTTTCAACTTCCTCTGTTAAGCATGGAGATTTTTTTCTGCCAGCTTTCCAGTTTAGACTTGAATGTGGAAAATTCCTGCTTCCCAAAACATTGCATAGAATGTTGTACACTTGCCTAAAAATAAACAAGCAAAAAGAAAATTCACCCACTGCCTCACACAGGAATACTAGGCTTAAGATGAAGCTGCCAATCACTAGAGTTCATCTCCAGCAAAAACATCAAAGAATCCCCCAGATATTTTTAGATTTTTATAGACTTCAGCCATCCCTTCTTCCCTGTACATGAATTGCATTCAGTACTAAACCCTACCAAACACGTTCTCCACTGTTGGATCTTGATTTTTCTTGCAATGATTCATGGCTTGTTTTTGTAGCTTAGATGTTGCAGCTGTGTTTTGCATAAGCAAGAACATGATCAGGGACAAAAGACAGCCTTTCTTTAGGAAGAGATCGTTCAGTAGTGTTTAGGCAAGCATGAGTTCAGTGCTTGCAACACGGAGCGTAAAACGCACTCTATAATCAGAGGCCAGGCGTCCAAAGAGGAAATCCACCTGTTTCATGCTAGTTGGTCCTGCAGTCGCTGCTTTGCAGGGACTGCAGCTGTGTAGTAGTAGTGTTCCAATAAAGCACTGCTTTGAGCATTTAAGGAAAGCAGAGACTTATGTTGAAGAGCTCTGCAGGGGCTATGCTAAGAAGCACTGATAAGGGCTGGTAGAGTCATGTGTGGAGTCCCGGAAGATGTTCCGTGTGTAGCCTCTGGAATGTCTGTCACTTGCTTTAGAAATGCTGTTGACTGATAAGCAAATGTGGACAAAACGTGTTTCTTCCTTTGTGCCCAGCTCTTGCCTTGTTATGTGTCCTTGGAATTGTTAAAGTCTCGTTCAGGTTTGCAGACTCTCGCCTCATGTCAAATGTTCTTACAGTGCCTTATTTCTCCCTGTCTGCTGTAAAAGTAACATAAGGAATCTTGTGTCCTTTCCCCCCAGCCACTGCTGAACTTGAAACTGGATGTGCTGGATCTTCAAAAAACTTTCCTGTGGACCAGGATCCCCTTAGCAGAGCAATAGAGGAGTACCGTGATGTTTTAACCAAAAATTACATGATTTGAATGAAATGCTGTGAAAAGACTGTGGACATTTTTTTGTTTTTGCAGAGCATCTATACATTCCCTTCTCCCCGGTTCAGATGCAAAAATGTGTTCATTGCAGTCGGAATATAAACTCTTAAGTGGATGTCAAGCCCAGTGCACTCCTCTGTTGGTTTTTTTCTGCATAGTTGGCTTCTTTTGCATTCAGAGTAAGAACCGCATCGATTTTTGCTGACCAGCAGATTGACTGGTCTGGATTCTTGAGCTTGACACAACCATCAGAAATATTTGCTATTACAGTAGCTTCATTATGTTGCTCCACTCATGTTCTGTGTTTCAACAAAAGCGTTCCCTTTGTTCTGTTTAATCTTTTCACTGAAAGTGTTTGTAAGTTCTCCAGTGTTATTTCAATGCTTAGGATATCATTTGATGTGCTTTGAGCCCAGTGCTTCAGTCCTAATGCAGTGACTAATTTCCACTACTTAACTTACAGTGGTGTTCAAGCTGCAGAAAAGAGCACTTTACATTGTTGTCACTGTATGCGACGTAGGTTTAAAATGACTGTGTGTAGCAGTGCCAAGACTTGTATTATGGTCTTTTTGGTATGTTTATTTTGTATCACAGAATGAGTGAGGTTGGAAGGGGCCTCTGGAGGCTGTTTGTTCCAGCCCTCCTGCTCCAGAAGGACCACCTTTAGCTAGTTTCCCAGATCTGTGTTTGTGCTGGTAAAAGCACAATAAAGGACACTCTCACACCTGCTAGGTTCATCAGAAAGGAGGGAAAAGGAGAGATTTTATTTACATTTATAATACTTTATAGGGTTCTCAATTCCACCAGGGATTGGAGGACATGTCACTTCCTCCTCAATCCCACTGGAGAAAAAGGATGTTCATTAAACTTTCTCTTATCACAAAAGGAATGAAAAACAGAAAATACCGTTAAGTAAACATTGGCTATAGTTTACATGAAAGTATGTGAAAATCTCTGACTCCAAGGCTAAAACAGAAGGCTTAGCAAAAAACAGGACAACGTGTTGGCTTTTGAATTGCCTAAGAATGGAGACTCCAAAGCCTCCATGGGCAACCTGGGCTCATGATCAGTCACTGTCACAATACACTTGATTATCATGAGGGGTATTCAAACTCAGTACCTCTCATGGGATTGGTGTTGATTTCTGTATCAAAAATTGCTGCAGCTTCAGACTTTTGCAGCTCTTGCATCAACACCTGTGGTACACCTAAAGACACTTCCAGTGGGAGGGGGAAAAAAGGAACATTAATATTATCAACTTTCCTCAGTACTCTCCAGAACTTGTGTGATAGGAGACAATCTTTATATTGCTGCTAGCAGCTGATGATATGGTTTCAGTAGCCCAGATGTGGTAGAAAATTGATAGCAACCATATAAGCACTTTTACTTATTTCAGGGAGTTACCAGTTTTTAATTAAGACGTGAGTTGTCATCTCCCATCTACAAAAGTCACCAGTACAGAGCAAAGTCCCAGTTCTGGAAAAGTGAGAATGATTGTACTGAGATGAATCAAGACGGAAAGAGTTTTATGGTTTTACCCACTATTTCAAGGACTTGAGTTAACAGTGAGAAAAGCATTAAATGCTGCTGTGACACTCTTTATATGAATATTTTGTGAAGCTATTACACTCTAATTAAACTTGATATTTAATAAACTTTGCAATCTAGGGCATGGCTCTGTTTTATTATTCCTCTTCTTGACATTGCTTTCCACCCCTTCCGTGCTCATAGAACTCTCCAGAGCTCTCCTGTGCTCACAGATGCACCTTGCCTGTCCCCTTGTGAGAGACTGGCCTGCTACTGATGAAGGACTCAAACACGACCATTTGCAGTAACTGCCCAGGTGCTGCAAGAGACTGGACTGGCTCAAACAATTGGCTGGGTGCTTGGCTAGTGATGCACAGAGTGGCCTCCCCGCTGCAGGTGGGTGTGCACACCTGAGGCTACCAGCTGGGTTTTGTGATAAAGCAAGAGGCTAATAAGAGGCAAATCCTGCAAAATGGGATAGTCCTTCTTACCATGCCAATGTCTTCCCTTACATAATGACTCAGCTGTGAAAACTTCCCTCTGAAGTACCACAGGGTGAAGGTGATGAGCCATGGGCCATGATTGCTGATGGGCAATGTTTGATTGAACTACAGTGGGTAAGAGACAGCTGCAACATCTTAGATGTCGATGACTCATGGAATGTCCCTTGATCCAGGGGAATTACAAGGGGCATTTTCACCTAGCCTCAGCATAATATAAACCCCATGGACCTGGTGTTTTGTGGACTCTTTCCTCCCCACTTGATGGATACAGTCTGCAACCACCACATCAACAGGACTGCAGCTGCCAACAAGACATGAACCAAGAGGCTGTCATTGGAACATATGGGGTGGTGATATTTCTGATGTTTATCCTGTTTCTAAGTCTTTCTCCCTTCTCTCCCTCTCTCCACTAGTCTTCTTCATATCTCTACCTCACATTTATTGTTAAATAAAAATCTGTACTAATGACTTTGACATATGGTCTCATTTTCACCTTTATTCAGGCCAAGAGTTCTCTAATAATTTTAATAATCGGTTGGATCTTAAGAGGCAGAGGCCAGGCAAATGTGCCCCTTTCCTGCAGGGGACTTGAAGTACAGTCATGTCAAAATCGTGGGCTTGAGCTGAGCTAGTGCCAGTTACCGGTTCCCAGACTCTTCCTGCATTTTAGAGCAATCCTCCTTGTGGTCTGCGCAGAAGGCAAAGGCAGCGGGTGAGCTTCTGGTAGCCGCCAAAGACGGCCAAATCCCCACAGGTTTCAAGCCTGTGAGAGCTGACCCAGCTGTAGCCTGCAAAGAAAAAAAAGCATTAGGAAATATCTCCAGCCTGCTTTCGGGACTTTGTAGCATCTCTCCATGCAGAAAGCAAGTGCAGAACCTCTGGGCCTTCACTTTCTGTTGTGACTGGGACAAACAGGGACGTGTTTCAAAGCCTGTTTGCAGCGGGCTGGGTGCTGTCGGTTGGCTGGTGGAGCGGCAGAACAGAAAGTCAGCATTGGCAGGTGGGGCGCGCGGCTAAGGAGAAATCCGCTTCTCTTGAAGGTCCATCTCCAGTGTCCCAGTGAGGACGCTTGGTGACCTCAGAGGGGCTAAGGCAGTCAGGGGAGGCTGCTGAGGCCTGGAAGAGTCTTCAAGAGGCCTGTCTGGTCTCCAAGAAGAGCAAGAGAAAGGAGCTGAGGAACTACAGGCCCGTCTGCCTCATCTCATTGCCTGGGTAGGTGATGGAGTACATTCTCCTGGAATGCCATTTTTGAAGATGTTAGGGACAAAAATGTGATGGAGAGGAGTTGGCACAGGTTTGTAAAGCGGAAAATAATGCCATGCCAACCTGGTAGCCTTCTATGATTATGTGAGTCATTCAGTGGACAGAGGAAGAGCACGTGTCTTTACTTTAGCAAGGCTTTCTTTGGCTTGCGCTGTAACAGTCACATTTAATTTTTGAAACTTCCTGATTGCTTTCCAAAGGGAAAGCAACTGTGTTTCTTAATTTCCTTGCTAAGGTATTTTAGAAACCTTTTCAGGTCAGTAGCTGCAGACAATTACTAGATTTCATAATTCAGTTGTACAGAATATATTTGTTTCAGAAAATCTCATTATACCAGTTGCTTTTTCCACACAACAAGTGATGTAAGAAGTTGTCTGAGTTGTCCAGTCTTCAAAATGTTGCACTGAATTGTGGCCACAAAACAGAATTAGTTTTTCATTGTTATTTATTAGCAGAATAGTGGCTTGAACAATTGTACCAGAACCTTCACCTATCCACTTAGTGAACCTTGGCCTCTGAAATATCCAGGATCTGGTTATAATTCACTGACCTCTGCAGTTCCAACTGCTTCATTAATGCTTTGCAGAGAGAATATAACTCTGGTATCCTGTCAGCATACTGAATAACTGTGTTCATCTTCTCTTTAACTTAGAGGCACATCTCACCGCCCTTACCTGGATATAGAGATAAGCCACCTGTTAATAAAACCAAACAAGATACAAGTTCCCTTTGCCTGGAAAAGCCAATGGTAAATGCTTCTTTACTGCTGGCTTTTCCTGAGAAGTGAAGGTTATTGACTGCTGGACAAAGCGAACTGAAAGCCAGTGTTAACATCTAGCATATCAATAAAGGAAAGTCTAGCTAGTTCATTAACTTGAAAGATGTTTTTTTTGTTTTCTTGTTCAGCAGTGAAAAACCTGTTCTCAAAAGTGGATGGCTGATTCTTGGTGTTTGTTGAAAACAACACCCTGAAAGTGGTACTGCTACCAATTTACATGACAACACATAGGGTTACTCTTTACCCTGAAACTCCCCTAAGCTTTAACAGTACTTTAGCTGAAGTTACTGTAATAGCTGACTATTCTACTACTTATTTCCTATGATGCTTTATTAATCCTTACTTTTACTTAATCGCTGCTATAGGCACAAGGTGACTTACACAAGCAGGGAGCACAGTCCATGCTTCGAGATAATTTGGACCATGTGAGGTACTATGAGCACAGCTGTGTATTGCAAATGACAAGGACAATTTTCAGTTTTTATCTTCTCATCATTTCTTTTTAACTGTAGAAACAGAGTAAAAAATCTGCTCCCACCTCAGAGGCCTATCACCAGACATCTATAGCAGCACCTCTATGTAAAATGGAGCTCTAAGCAGCTTTGTAAACAAAAAAGGTCTCTTTCACATTTATAAATATTTGTGATGCCTACGTGAACACTGCTCAGTCCCCTTCTTGCCACTGAAGTGCCTACTGTCGCAGCCCTAGAGATGTCACCTTTTATCTCCAGTTGCATTACCAAAATCCTGTGCATATAACTACATTCGATTTTGCAAGAATGAATAGACAGTTACCATCCAACTCAAATGCTCCTCTGGAATGGTTTTTCTTGAAATGGAATCATGCTTACATAGTTTTCGCGCACCAAGGCAAAAGTAACGCAGTACAAAGCTAGCAGTCCTTTCACAGCAGCTAGGTAGCCACAGCAGGAATTATTTACCATGGAATTCTGAATGGCACAGGCACATTTCAGCTCCCTTTTCCATACAATTCTTCAACCAACCTAATCAACAAAATGCCTTTGTATTTACTTAAATTGTTTTATGCTGTCCTCTAATTTTCAAGAGTTGCAGGCTATAGCCTGGGAAGGCACTAATATTTTGAAGAAGCCGGGTTTTTAAACCTAGTTAATTTCTTGGTATTCACAATAGAGCCAAGCCTTCTTCCATTAAGAAAAGGACATATTTGGGGGTGAGGATTTAATGTTTACCCATCGATTTTGGGCAAAGAAGCAGTTACTTTAAACATGGGCTAAATTTAATCTCCTCTCCAAAGTAACTATTACTTTCCAACTTTATTTCTAAACAAAATCCTGCAGCTTCATTTTGCCATCTGGACCTAAGTCACTGTGAGAAAAACCAACTTTCATTTTGAACATAGAAGACAAGATGTGTCAGTGTTCTGGGCATGCAGTCAGGAACAAACAGATAAAAATATGTATCAGGAGCGCACAGAAAAGAGATTGCTCACTGGCTTTTGTAACTCACCTGTATTTCTCTATGTCTAGATTATCTTCACTGATTAGGCCTTTTTGAGTCCTGTAGTAGAAGCTTTGTCGTCGTAGAAGTTTCTCGCTTCATTAAGTTACTAAGGCTCAGGTGGCCCATGGCAGAGAGCATGGAAACTTCAGTACTTTCAATACTTTCATAAGTAATGCTCAGCTGCTTAAAGGCCCAAGACGATGCAGGGCATTGCTCAGGCACATGTGTGTGTTGAAGAGCGGCACTAACAGTAGGGTAGCCTGGTAATTCCCTTTTAGCTAAGAGCCATTCTGCTGGCATCTGCACTTTGCTGCTGAAACTCAGAAAAAGCATAATTAGAACCAAACTCAAAACTATTGACACATGCAGTGTGGTTGTAAAGCTTTGTACATGTCTTATCCACAAATGAAATGGATACATACAAACATATTAATGTTTGTCTTTCTTACTGCTTTCTGCATTGGCTGGACTTCCATAAAATTGTGAAATCAGAAGTTATAGCATGAAACTCAAAATTACCTGATGGATGTCATAAATTATGCAAGAAGTTTGTCTCCTAGACAAATCAGGAAGCTGTCCCCTTCACCCACTTAATGATCATCACTTAAATTACAACAATTGCTCTGTTCCATTTCTTATCAGAGACTGTTTCCACTCGGATCCTGATAATTTTAACTGAATGTGAGCTGATGACTTTTCAGGGAAGGTGTCTTGAAAATTAGAAGTGCAGTTCCAGGGAGTGATCCTACCTTATTATAGTTACACAAAATAATCTTAAGCCCATCCTTTCAAAGCCCTTGACTATTTGCACTTCCTAGATTTAAGCTGCACTTACGCCTGACTCTTGTATCCAGGATGAGTTAGGACAACCCGTAGAAAGAAACATGGCAAAAAGCAAGAAGGCTGCTTCCGTTCAGCATTGATGAGCACACACGTTCATGGATTTTGCACTTGTAGTTTAATCATGGAAATCATTCTGCACGCTCCTACTTCTAATGATTTTATTGTTAGGAGAAAGGCTGGCCCCAGTCCTATTGACTGTTTACATCCTAATGTGCTGTTTTTTAAATCTGTTTCCAAACTAACTGAGGTTCTATTGTGTGATATTTCCTCTACAGCATCACTCATTTTCAATCAGCATCAGCTCCTTAGCCATAATCACTTCCTGCTTTGGCTTCTATTCAGCCCTCTAACTCAGTGCAAAACAGAACTCATGTACATTCGGTCTGTATGCAGGAAATGGTACAGATGAGGTGGTATTTACGTGGCAGTTGGCAAGAAATGGTTTTATTAATTGGACGTGCTACAAACCAAATTTGAAACAGTTATAGATAGCTATAGGGTTTATTGCTGCATGTTTTCTCCTGGTCTTTTGGATGCATGCCGCTTTGAATAGAATTCTGGCAACCTGTCCCCTGTATCCGAGGTCTCTACATCACACACATGTTCATCAGTGCAAATGCTGATGATCCCAGCCATACACCAGCAGCAGCTCTGGCCAGTTTGCAGAAACATGGCAGCATTTACGTCCACACAGGTTTCCATCTGCATCATAAACAGAGTTGAAGTCTGAAAATTACACAAGTGAGATTTCCCAAATATTTAAGCACAAAAATACAAAGCAATAACCATACTTAAAAAGTAACATTTTAGGATAGGAAGCTTCCATATAAAATTCCAGTGCCTTAAAATATTTCTGAGTAGAAGATGTTTTCTCACAATTTCTCAGTATTTCTTGTAAGATGAATGATTTACACAGGTACAATAACTGTATCTGTGTTTAAGAGAATTTCACTACAGTGACCACTGCTGTAAAGCCCAACTTTGTTCACATGCAACAGGTTTCCATTCTAGTTACTTCTACTTTTTATGTATTAGAGTTCTTCAGATCCAGCTTCTTTAATTTTTCCACCTGAATAATTTCCACTCCTGTTTCTATGCAGAGCACTGTAATCATCACTGCTGTATCCAACGCTAAAGATAAAAAAAAAATCTAGAGTATAAAACCACAAGATGCCAGGGAAGCCATTAAAGAGGCTTTAGCAGACAAAAGGAGTACATGCACATGTGCTTGTGCTTCCTAAAGTAGTGAAAGCCTTTTGTCTAAAAGTGCAAGTAGCAGGAAAGAAGTTGAGCATTGAGTGACATTTTTTGGCATCCGGCAGCACTGTTACTGATGTAAGGCTGAACTGCAGCAGCACACTGTTCCAAACAAGTTCCAGAGCTCCTGGAACGTGCTGCAAAGGCTCCAGGAAGGAACATATTACCAAGCAGATAAGTCCTGCTTTTAGGGCTAGCAAGCAGGCTTTGGCAAAAGTCTGAATGCTATTGTGATTTCAGCTTTGATGTTCAGCTGCGTCAATGGAGCTTTTATTTTCTTCAGGGAAAATGCTGCTAAATATAAGAAGTATCAGCATTTCTGCCATTACTGTAAAAATTATAGAAAAAAAAAGGGCCCTGAAAAGGACCCTTAAAGAAAATACAGCATGCTGAGAGAGGCGATCAGGAACAGGATTTTCAGAACAAATACCTGGGTCTTTACTATCTTCTGTCATATATTTTTAACCTAGGTCTGGTACAAGTTGTCCCTCCTTCACCTCAAGAATCATGACCTTCTGGTCCACCCGGGTTTCATAGTTATTTGTCCATGAATACCTGCTACTTGAAGTTATAATGCCCTATTATTTAAGCAACAGAGAAGCTAAAACTAATTGATATGCCACAGACTTCCTGGCTACTGCAACTTCCACTTAATCCAGTTTTATTTTCATTATTCTTATCAATAAACTGCAGTTCTCCCAATTGGAAAGCAGAAGGAAGAATTCATTAGTAAAAATTAGTAAAGGAGCATACAGAGGTACCAAAAATGTATCATAGACCAAATAAAACTAGCAAACACAGATCATCTTGGTGTTTTCACTGGCATAACTCACATTCATAGTTTCCAAGTCTCTTCAACTGAGGCCTCTGCTTCTTGAGAAGATCTGTTGTGGTCGTTGTAATTCAATTCCTAAAGGAGCAACAGCTCATGACCTAGTATTTGTCATGTTAACTGTGGAATAAATTAAATCCTTTCATAGCAGTGCATGGAGAACACAACCGTGGTATTTAAGGATAATTTCTGTGTTAATCTGCACAATAAAATTCCTAGCAGAGTGCATCAGCATGCAGCAGAAGCTAAGAGGTGGAATTATGCTGCCATGGGTACAAAACACCTACTCAGGCACACAGATCTGGTATATGTGCTGTGAAAGTAGTATGGCAATGGCCATGAGATAAATGTATCATACCACTGACATGCACTTTATCTTCAGTTCTAGCACACAGTGTTTGATGTGTATCTCAGCTGTTTACTTATAAAATGGATTGAAGAATAAACACTACCTCCAGGGCTAGGGACAGTAGGCTATAACTGATAGCAAATATCAAGTTGTACAGAAATTCTCCACTGTTGGATTAAATCCTCAAAACAGTATCCATGTTCTTTCAGTCCAGTACAGGCAGTAACCCACTTGGAGGCCATGCAATATTTGAAGCACTTTGATTGCAATTATGTGAAAGGGACATGGAGGCACTTAGCATGGATTGCAGTTAGAGAAACTGCCCTTGGACAACAGAAGGTAGCTTCTGTGTTTCTTCATGCACACCGAATTAATTTACTTACTCTCTTTATAAACCAGCTCATTCATTTCACTGGAGGAATCCTTTTCCATGACTAGTCAAGATTTGTCCTTTCACTCCAAGGTCTTTATTAAACAAACAAAAGGAGGAAGTGACCAACCTATGACAATGCAGGAAACTTAATGGAATATGACAATTACCTCCAATTCAGCATTATTTCCTTTTGTCCTCAGCATCACCTTTCTCTGCCCCTCCCTTTTTTGTATAATTGGTTTATTACTCTGCAAGGACTCACTGGATTTTATCGAATATCACCTGTTATCTACTGAATCTTTAATCTAGGCTCATCTTTAATCTAGGAAGACAGTTTCCACATATACTTTTTTCCTATCTCAGCAGGGCTCTTCATGTACCCCACAGAACCAGGTGACAGTCGTAAGGCACCAGCAGTCAGAATTCATTGGGAGCACCTTCAGTTCTAAAAGGTCACTCTTTTTTCGTTAAGAGTACTTTTCTCTCCAGCAAGAATATAGCAAAGGCTTTTTTCAGACCATACTACTCATCTCCTAGGAGAAATTTGCTTTGCTATATCTCTGCAATCACTGGTAAACAGGAGAACCTTCACCCCAGCCAGCTGGCACACAGCGATCAGCATACCCCTGCTCAACACAGAACTATTATCTGTGGTGCTCTTTTCCCATTCCATCCAGTCCTCTTCCATACCTCTTCAGCATCTGAGGAGTTAAGTTTTCCGCTCAAAAATTCAGCTCTACTTTATTTTCTGTTTTACCTGTTTCTTGCTCTCAGTGTGCTTGCAACATTGACTGCAGTGGGTTCCCCTAGTGTCAAGACACACAGCCTTCCCATTTGCTGAGCTTCCACCCTACTCCTCCTCTGGGGACAAACACTCTCTTCTTCAGAATCACTAATACTAGGTCATCACTTTATGTCCATTTTGTGGTTTCAATCCCATTGACTTTCCCCATCTTTCTTCATTTATGGAAACAATGACATAAATTACTCTCATTGGTTATCTGTTTTTTAGCTTGCAGTGTGCTATAGGCTTGATTCAATGAAAATACTTTCAGACTGGTTAGAATTCAACTTCATGCATGAAATACCGTTTTATTGAGTGATTTCTCTGCACCATATACTTATAGGGACCTAGTTAGCCACTATATCTTAGAGTGCCTGAAAGTTCACAAAGCTTTAATTGCATCTTACAGTTTTTTAAAGAATTATCAAGTCCTAGATTTGATTTCAAGAAAACCCTTCTGACTAGGTCTCCTGGGCTTGATCCCTTCACCATTACATCCAGAAGAGGCTTTGGTCAAATCCAGACCAAAGCCAGTGACATCAAATTGAAAGAGATGTTGGAGCAGAAATTGAAACAAAGCATGAGCATAAGCCAAAGCCAAAAATCTTAACTGTGAAAAGCTTTGTATTGCTGCTAGGCATGAAGGTAAGCAACCTCCACCGTGTCAGTTCCAAGGTTTTAGACAGAACTTTGCTTCTGAGCAGGCTCCATGTTGGCAGAGGTGGGCTACTGCCCACAATCCCAAGCAGACATGAGTTGGCCATCCTTTGTCTATCTCGTTGCAGAACAGTCAGTTCTACAATCAAGTGCCTATCATCAACCCATCTGGGCTTTGCACAGCCAGTTTTTATCAGGATCCTTCTCTAAAAGGGAGTTTATATTTTTCAGTAATCCCTTGGAGAATGCCCTAGGTTTAGGTCAGCCTGTAAGTGCACACACATCTTAATTTCTTCAAGCTGTAGCTCCCCACCACCCTACACAGGTTCACAGGCTCAGAAAAGTAAATGCAACAATTGAGGTCAACCACTTGAAGGAAAAAGACAGGGTTTGCAATCTGTGTTTTTAACATGTAGCTCTGCGAAACTATCATTTTCCATATCATGGTTTTCCAGCTTCAACTGGAATTCTCACCTGGTCAGTCCCTTGATTTTTTCGATCAACTTCACTGCCATTGTTCCACAGCCTTGCATCTGAGATCAGCACTTCAAGGTCAGAGAAAATAAGTTCAACTCCTATGAGCAGCTCATATTTTAAATCCTCAAGCAAACACAGGACCAAGGAGTTGCACTGCAAATGATGTGTTTGAGGCAGATGGTCTCCATATGCACTAGAATTCCATGACTAATCGCCAAACATAACTTCTCAGCTATAAGACAACATATTTCCATAGTTTTTCCAGTGCTTCTGAAAGTATTCAATCCATGTGTTTCAACTATAACTCTTCTAATACATCCAACACTAAGCAGTGCATTAAAAACCCGCTCATCCTGACTCTACTCTGACTCTGCATTTTTTTGCTGAGCTCTAAAAAACCTAATTTAATAATCTGCTTTATTTTTTTCTTTATCAATACAATTCAGTTCCTATACTTTCTTTTCTCTTGTGCCAGTATCAGCATTTCAGTAGCAAAAAGGCTTTTTTGTTAACTGCTTAATGAAACTGATTGATTCTTTTCACACAAGGAATTACAGCCAGACTTAGTACGCACTTTTGGTAATCACAGAAAAAACCCTAATTTGACTTATTCAATGTCTGCTCAGCAATTCCCTGCAGATATGCAACAGAAAACAACACATTACTAGATCACAAGATGGATAAAGGCAAAAAAAGGTTTCCTGGGCTTCACATGCTCCACCAAGAATAATCTCAGAAAACAAGCCGGAAGCTGCAAGAATGGAGAGACACATTTTATGGAGAACAAATATTTTCACTTCAATGTATTTGGTTTCCAAACAATGAACTTGGAATGAAAAGTACCAAATCCCACTTAATATTAAAATCAGTATAAAACCCCCAAATATGCACATTAAAATTCCTTTTTTGTTTGTTTTGACAGTACATTTACATACAGGGGAAAAATACGGGACCTGTGGGACACTGGAGAATATCAAAACCAGCTTTGTTCAAGAGTACAGACTTCTTCATGCTGATATGGCCTCAAACACACTACATTGCACAGAGCCTGTCCCACTTAAGCTTGGCTGTGGCTGATTTATAAGAAGTCTACAAGTGATCATTGTTATGTGGGATCCTTATATTCAATATTATGGCAAATTTTGTTCAAAATAAATAATTTACCTACCTAAAGTACTTCTAAACTACATTCTAAGACGGTGGTTACACATTAGCAAACACACAGTTCTCTTTTCTGTAGATCTTACCCAAATTTTGAGCAACATGACAGCTGCTTAACTGTGAAGATAGAGAATGACTTGGTCTGGAATTTAATGGGCTTCAGATAAATGCCTGCATTTGCGTTTTTTGTCCCGGCTCAGAAGTCTGTTTCTCTGATTTGTCTGCAAGGATTAAGGCACTACAAAATCCTGCACCTCCAGTATAGTCTTGGTAACTGAACAACAAGGTCTGACAAACAACAAAAAAAGTATTATGTGCGTAAGTCATTAATTTGACTGTGAAAGCTTTTAACATTCTTCCTTTCTACACTACACACATACACAAAAAAAACTCCAATTACAAAGAACAGTTTTCTACTTACAGCCAGAACTACTTTTAGAGATGGATAAACTGACTGTTACACATCTACCTTCAAATAATCCTGGGTTAACATGAAAAACGTTGGTCTACCTTTAGGAATGAGATCTTATTTAAAGAACGAGGTATATATACACGGTATCAGGACCATCACTGATACTGATTGCATTTCCCAGTGAAATTATGCAGCATGAAATCTCAAAAGAAATTCAATGAAAGTATCTTTAGCAAAATGTAGAAACTTTAATTTACATGCAAAACTACAATATATTCATAATCAAAAACTGGTGACTAAACAAACTAAACACAAATTGCAAAAACTGTCCACATTGCTAAACAGGTCTGTACAATCAAAGATTTACAAAGTCCCTGCACATTTTCATCTTTTCAGTGCACAACTGAGTTTAAAGGTTCTGCTCGAATATTCCCCAAGTCAAGAGCTGAATCTGTCTCTTCATCAATTTCACCAATCACAGCACTGCAATAAAAAAAAAAAAATCAGATTATTATTTGTTGAAATGAAATCACACAGTTCTAAAACAGAAGCTGTATTTTATCTTCTAACAACCCTTACTTGCTGTTGAACTATACCAGCTTCTTCTGATTGATGCTACATATTCCATGAAAACTTCTAGTGATGCACACTGGAATGCCTGGAAGTACTTTGTACCATGACTGTTTCTTTCCTTTTATTTTTCAACAGCTTCCCTATTTCATGAGGGCCCCCTATTTTGAAGTTATTGTTATTTATCTGTTGGTTCTTTTTACTTCTACCTATAAGGATGCTGAATTTCAGCATGTTGAAGAGTTGCAAGAATACAGAATTATTACTTGCAATAAGTACGTTTGAATTTAAGATTGAAAAAAAAAGTATTTCACAGAAGCATATTTTGAATATATTTGAGTAATGTGGCTGTATGATAATGTCTTTCGTCATACATTTCAACTGTAATAAACAGTAGTAGTAAATAAACAGAAGTAATAAACAATTACTTGCCATAATTACTTGCTGTACATTTTTACTATCTGAATGAAAAGCTATTGGTAGAACAGCATGCATAGTCCCACCTTTGTACATATGTCAAATTACTTTTTCTTAAAAGCTTAAGTCAAAAGTGATGAAAGCATTCAGAATGATCCACTTTCTCAATGATGTTAGATAAATGCACCTAGGTACCAATTTAAGTCTTGGCATTTTGTTGTACAGATGTATCCATTAGAGTTAGAAGATGAAAATTCCTGTCCAGGCTCATGTATTGGTCACTGCAACACACTCTTTTTCTTAGCTGTGATAAAAAGCAAAAATCTTACTTTTGCCATCAGTTTCAGAATGCTGCTGCAAAAGTAATCTTCCTATCTGGCCCACTTACCAGGCCTTCTTTCTACTTCTCTTGTAACCCTTCCAAGGATCTGGCATACCAGCTACTTTTCTGTGCACTCAATGAGTTTTCACCCTCATTTTGTAAGGGAATTTTACATCAAATATCAACTCATACATTTAACATGTCACTACATTGGCTTCAACACTTGCTACACTGTCAAGTCAGAACCTTCAAGGATTTTCCAGATTACAAAGTGCTCTCTGTGAACACCTGCTCTTAAAAAACAAAAAAAAGCTGTTGAAAGTCAACTTTGTATACCAGATTGCTGACATTTTGCACACAAGTTCTATCTCATTTTTTAGTCATTATTCTATCTTTTCCTTCATAATCTCTCAGCCTGTCCTTGTAGGAGAGATGCTCCAGCCCTCATAGCATCTCCAATCTCAATATTAATGAGGCAATCACTTCTGTAAAAGAAGCGTAGATGTTTGCTATTTAATACAAAATCATAGCCATTTAGGTTTGAAAAGACCTGCAAGATCGAGTCCAACCATTAACCGAACACTGTCAAGTCCACCACAAAACCATGTCCCTAAGTGCCACTTCTACACATCTCCTTAATACCTTCAGGGATGGTGACTCAGCTTTGACAATACTTTCAGTGCTACCCAGAGATACAAAGATGCAAGGTGTCTGTGGCTATCAAGATTTATACAGATTAAAAAAACTCAACCAAACAAAAAAAATACACACACACACAAAGTCCGTATGAAAAGATTTAAGCTAGAACATACTATACTTACACATTATCACCTCTCACAATGTATAAGCCCAGCACTACTTGCTCAACTCCTTGTGAAGAACTGAACACTCTTTCATGGCTTTCATCCAAAATCAAGTTTATGGTCTGATCAAAACCTTTGAGTGTTCCCTGAAAAAAACCACACACAAAAAAAAAAGCACTCCAATTACCCTTAAAATTTTTCGTCTTTGGTCTCAAGGATATCTTAAACACGGTGGCAAAACTAAGGAACAGAGAACAGATGTTCTATTTAGGTTTTATTCTTTGGCTTAAACACAAACCACAAAATTTTAAAGGCAATAATCAATTTAGGAAAAGTACACATGAATTACTGTGCGTTCATGCTAAAAGGTACAATAAGTTTTAGCATTAAAAGAAATAAATTTTCCATTTTATCAATGATGTTCCTCTAGACAACTGATTTTACTATTTCTACACTGTTTTTTCTGTATGGAAGTTTCCAGAAATTAAATGACTAATTAAATAAAACAAAGAACAGAAAAGTTGGATTCTTGTGGTCAACAATATCGAAACCATTCCTAACAAGCAATTTTAAGTGGTATCTCTTTGAAGGACATTAACTTGTGTTTACTAAATTATTTTTTAAAAATTAATTTAAAAATACAGGATTTTTGTGCTACTTCAATATGTGCTTGGAAAAATGATAACATAAAAGTTACCATTACTAATTGATTAAGAAATTCAAGCTCACATAAAACAGCCTTTCAAAGAGTGGTAATACACATTTATATTATCTAACAATGAGTCATATATACCAACTCCACTCGAATCTTTATGACTGACTTCAACCAAGCAGATTTGGTGAAAGCAAAGAATTTTTCTGTTTTCTCTTTCCAGAGGCTGCACAAAGCTAAGTACAACCAGAAAGATATAATCCTCCTGCAATGATCATACTGCTAAGTTACACTCAAAACACAAAAGATGGGGGGAAGCAATGCAAGGAAAAAAAAACCCAAAACACAGAAGTAATAAAACCAAAAATATTATACAGTCTAATATATTAAGTTGGCCTATCCTCAGGTTTTCAGGTATAAGCAGAAGCCCACAGCAATTTCCCAGCAATTCTCCAGCTGATGTTTTTCTATAGCCATAGGGAAGAAATGGTTTTAGCATGAAAGATGAAGAGCTTACAGAACAAAGAGGACATTTTAGATGGAGACTAAATTACTGAACAGAAGAAGAATGCATTTTTTTGTGCATTCCCACAGAAAAAGCCATTTGACAAAAAGGCCAGAGCATCTGCACACACAAATTTATCAATGGAAAAAGCTGACATGCAAGAACCAGTAAGTGTTTATAAAGTTCGTTTTTTAAGCTTTATGGCAATTAGTCTATACTATGTAATTTAAAAGTGTGAATATGTGAGACTATCCTAAGAAAGCCTCTTTATTGCCACGATGGAAAGTCTTTATAGGGGAAAATAAAATGTTAAAAAATGTAAGTCTTACCACAATCATTCTTCCATCAGAAGTAATTACTGCAACAGTACCTGATATTTCATTAAGGAAATATTTAGTCATGTCTGAAATAGAATCATTAACATTTTCTGAAACATTCATATGTAACATAGGTTTTATGAGCCATTAAGAGCCCAAAAAGCCTATCAGCGGTTTTTTTTTAAGCAGCATGCTTGATAATAACATTTGACAATATAGTATTTTTCATTAACATCTCCTTTAAAGTTTCTCTTCACCCAACCATGGACAGTCATACACAAACATGAAAAGCCTTAAAAACAGAATAAAGATTTGAGCTCATCTCTCTTCCCATTACTAAATGCACTGCCTCAAAATTGAAACAGTTTTATAAACACTTTAAGTCTTTAAAAAACGGGTCTGCAGTGGTGATCTCGAGGTTAGCATTCTGCATCCCTTCCTTCTGAAGATCTGATTATCCCAATTCGATGATAATATATTCATTACCTTGACTCATTCTGCGTTCTTATATTACTGTTTGTGAATAAAACTGAAAACGCCCATGGGTTACAAGGAGCACAAAAAAACTAGCACCAAAAGCGTTCCATGAACCCCAACTCATGAGTTCTGAGCAAGTGACGCAAATCTGGTATCTAAACCCATGACAACAGCCCTTTAAGGGAGCAGGCCCACAGCGAATCTCGTTCTTCATCACGGATAGGGCAAGGCTCACCTCAGCAGCACTGAGTGTTGTAGGGGACCCTACTCTGCATAACCTCCGGCCTGCAAGCCAATCTCCTGTAAGTAGAAACCGACACGGCCAACAGGAAAGGGCCCAAGCACCAGAACCGCGCTGCCACGACTAGGCCCACCCTCAGGGCCCCGCTGAGGAGGGGCGCCCGGTGCCCGCCGCGCCCTGCGCCGCGTGTCCGGGCAGAGGATACGGTTGATGTAGTTCTCCAGAGCGGAGGTCATGGCGGCCGAGTCTCACCGCGAGGCGCCGGCACGTCCGGCGCGCGCCGCTGACGTGCAGGGCGGCGCACACGCGCAAAGCCCGGAGGCGGGGCTGGCCGCGGGCGCGGGAAGCGCGCATGCGCTGTAGGGCAGGAAAGCGGCGAGGAGATGCGAGAGGACCGTACCAAGGACCGATCGGCGAGAGCCGCGCGGGGGGGTCTGTGGCGCCCCCTCCGCGGCACATGGCACCGCCCCGAGGGACGCCCGGGAGGCGCGGAGGCGGCGCCCAGACGGGCCCGGCCGGGGAGCGGTGGTTTGGCGTGAGGCCGGGAGGGCCGTTCCCCGCGCAGCCAAGGGCCGATCTTCAGGGCCGTGCTGCCTGGGTCTAGCGTTTCTCGTCTCAGTGGCCGCAGGCAAAGAGTTGTGGTCAACGGCTCATTGTCCGCGTGGAGACCAGTGACGAGTGGTGCTCCTCAGGGGTCGGTACTGGGACCGACATTGTTCATTTTTGTTGGCGACATGGACAGTGGGATTGAATTCACTCTCACCACAGTTGCTGATGACACCAAGCTGTGTGGTGCCATCGACACGCTGCAGGGAAAGTATGCCGTCCAGAGGGATCTGGATAGGCTTGAGAGATGGTCCCATATGAATTTCATCAAGGGCAAGTGCAAGGTCCTGCATCTGGTTCAGGGCAGTCCCAGACACACCTACAGGCTGGGTGAAGAGGTGGTTGAGAGCAGCCCTGTGGAGAAGGACTTGGGGGATGATGGTTGATGGAAAGTTCACAGTGAACCAACAGTGTGCACTCGCAGCCCAGAAAGCCAACCATACCCTGGGCTGCATCAAAAGCAGTGTGGGCAGCAGGTCGAGGGACTTGATTCTCTCCTTTACGCTTTTCCTGTGAGAACCTACCTGGAGTACTGGGTACAGTCCTCATGCTTCCAACAGAAGGAGGACATGGAGCAAATCCAGAGGAGGGCCATGAAGTTAATAAGAAGGCTCGATTACCTTCCTAATGAAGACAGGATGAGAGTTGGGAATGTTCAGCCTGGAGAAGAGAAAGTTGCATGGAGATCTCATAGCAACCTTCCAGTATCTGAAGGGGGTGTAGAGGGAAGCCAGAGAGGGACTCTTTGTCAGGAACTGTAGTGACAGGACAATGAGTAATGGGTACAAACTGAAAGAGGGGAAGTTTAAGCTAGACATTAGGAAGAAATTATTTACTGTAAGGGTGGTGAGATACTGGAATAGGTCTCCCAGGGAGGCTATGGATGCCGCAACCCTGCCATTGTTCAGGGTCAGGTTGGGTAAGGCCTTGAGAAACCTGGTCTAGTGGAAGGTGTCCCTGCCCATTGGAGGAGGGTTGGGATTAGGTGATCTTTAACATGCCTTCCAACCTGAAGGCATATGAATTTATATGAGTCTTGCTAGTATGGGAGCCATGTAATCTCTTGGTTTCCTGTCTGCTGCTGGTGTGAGGTGGGCAGGAAGGAGGCCTGACTACTGTGCTTCCACACAGCCACTAAGTCCCATGGAGCTGCTTGCTCATTCCCCAGTCAGTGGGATCAGGAAAGGAATCAGAAAGATGAAAGCTGGAAAACGCTTGGGTTGAGACAAAGACAGTTTAATATGGAAAACAAAAGCCGTGCACACAAGCAAAGCAAAACAAGGAATTAAGTCGCTGCTTCCCATGGGCAGGCAGGTGTTCAGCCATCTCCAGGAGAGCAGGGCCCCATCACGTAATGGTGACTTGCGAAATCAAGCGCTATCACTCCAAATGTCCCTGCTTCCTCCTTCTTCTCCCCCACTTTATATACAGAGCATAATGTCATATGGTATGGAACATAGCTTTGATCAGTTTGGGTCACCTGTCCCAGCTATGTCTCCTCCCAGCCTTCCATGCATCCCTAACTTCCTTGCCAGTGTGGCAGCATGAAAAGCAGAAGGGGGTTTGACTCTGTGCAAGTCCTGTTCAGCAACAACAAAAAGCAGCTCTCTGTTATCAACTCTGTGCTCAGCACAAATCCAAACCAGAACCCCATACCAGCACACACGAAGAGCCTTGCAGCAGGGCTGTGGGATGGGTGCCTGGGGCTAGCCTTGCCGAGCTGCTGAGTCCCAGACATACTATCTGTAGGAAATGCTGGATGGCTGGGTGTGGGGAAGATGAGGGGTAGGAAAGGTGGTTTTGTTCTGCCTGGATCCTGAGCTTGCATGCCATGGCATCAAGCCACTTGCCTGGGCCCACACTGCAGTTTACAGGTGCTGCTACTTTAAAGAGAAATGCAGTGGTCAAGCTCTGAAATCCAACCAAAATGATACATATTCTTAAAAAAATGTGAAGCGCCAAGTAAGTGGTGATTCTTTTGCAGAGGTTTGGATTTTATGCTTACATGAATCTCCTTTCTATGAATGTCAGAATGGCAAAAAGAATGTCCCGGAGGCACTCATGCCTTTTAATCTTTGTATAACTTCACCTGTCAATAGCATGATTATTATTGCCTGCTACACTTCCTAGTCAGTCTACATGATGCTCAAAGTGTTTCCTTGGTATCCCTGAAGTCCTGTGAAGTAGAGTGTATGGCATCTGCTGGTTCAGTGTAGGGTACTGTCAGTTTACAGGACTGTAGGAAGCTGAACTGATACTTCACACAAGAAGAAATATCTCAGGGAAATTAAGCTCAGATTCAGTGATACAACCAAAGTTAAGGTACAGAAGTGTTCCTGATCTGTAGCTGTCTTTGCCTGTGGGAGATAATGCAATCATTGTTAATATGCAACACACATTCAGAAACATACTGCAATATGTTGTACATACAGACATCTTCTGCATTGCAAAATAGTCAAAGCCATGAATGTACCCCTCTAATGGCATTTAATAATTGAGCAGTCTGTTGCAGAGATCTGAAGTCTCACACAGGTACAACTTCTTACAACAGTCTGTCTACCAGGCTTTTCAAAGCAGGAGATCAATGCTCTTGTTTCAGCAATGCTGCTCAAGTAGTCTTCATGGAGTCACATTAAAATACATTTTCTTCCAGCTGCTTTTTTGACAGTACTGGCTATTTATTGCACTGAATGCCAGCCTTTTTAGATGTAACACTGTGCAGGAAATACTATTTCAAAGTATTTAACAGCAGGCCATTTCCAGTCCAGCATATTGTGGAAATGTTACATAAATTCTGATTTAAAAAATTATATTTATTATAAGTTCTTGACCTTAGACAGAAAATGAGCTTGGGACTTAAAATATGGAATTCCCATTTTTGTCATTTCTTGGATGAGACTGGGAAAAAAAATCACTCAAGTTTTTCGATCTGTCAGTAAAGACCTTGATTTTGATGGGCTTTATATAATGGTCTAAAATAATATTAGCTCTGTATAGAATCAGATTAGATTTGCTGAAGCACTGAATAGGTATTTCTAAATCAAATCTCTCACAAATAATTGAAAAAAGTGGGGCGAAATTAACTTTCAGTTGTTTTTTTTTTTGCTAACTTGATTTCTAGGCTTTCACCAGTGAACTTCAAAAATCTTCATTAGTTGAACTACTGAGAACACATTTTTTAATAGCTGGAAGGTATAATTAGGTGTTTAAGACAGAATAAAAATTCAAAATTGTCTACTCCCAGTTCTGTAGAAGAAACACTGAATTACTTGGCATAGATGAGGTACCAGCCTTTGTTCTCTTTAACTGATAGAATGCTACAAAAAGAGGTGTCTGATCACATAGCAGAAGATTCAGACACAAATTAGGCCAAACTGATGTTGCTTAGAACATCTAAATTCTGCATTCCCTGACTTCCATGTGTCTGCCTTTCAACTGGAAAAAAATTTTGTGGTCTATTTTAATTTTACTATATAGATCCTACTTAAGAGTTTACATTGTCCCTGTCAGTACTAGTCCAACTTCCTTTCACTTCAATGAAAGGGACAAATTGGCAAGAGGTCCAAACTGGGACTTGGTGTCCAGCCCATGGTTTAATTCCTGCAGGGAGTACAATTTCTGGAAAGCAGAATTCTATTGTTTATTGTCCTAGCATGCCAGTTGTTTTCTTGCACATTATAGCCATCATAACCACTGGGAATGCAAATTTAAGTTTTTTTAAGACAAATTAGCCAGAAAAAAAAAATGAATAGGTGTTTTTTGGCGCCTCTGAAGGTACCTATGTTGTCCTGTTTTTTGCTAGCCTTCTGTTATAACCTTGGAGTCAAATAATTTTCACATGGCTTTCATGTAAATAATAGACAATGTTTACTTAACTGTCCTTTCCGTTTTTCATTCCATTGTGGTGAGGGAAAGTTTGACGAACATTTCTTTTGTCCACTGAATGAAAGAGGAGGTGACAATGTTCCTCCAATCCCTTGTGGAATTGAGAAATCTATAAATACAAGAATTTCAAAATAAAGCTGCTTCTTCTTCTCTTTCTGCTCAACCTAGCAGGTGTCAGAGTGGTCTTTTCTCGTGTCCTATAGCGACATACCTACACCAAAGTAGTCTTTGAAGAATTTGTCTAATGGCTCAGCCTTTGTCAGAAACATGACAAGAGATGTCAGAGAACAAAATACTTTTGGAATTGGGCTTTACATAATGCTCATCCTCCTAAGCTTTTATTATAAGAAGCTTAACAACTGCCACTAATGGTTACACCAGGACTGCAATAATTATTGTCTATTTCATGTAAGATGCTAAAGGGTTTTGGTGTGTGTGGTTTGACATTTTCCTTTTCATACTCTTCCTTCTCTCTGTAAAGAGACATTTTCAAAGGCCAAGAACATGCGATCATTGGGATACAAGGATGTAGGATGAAATCTTAAAATACTTGCAGGACATTGCCACAGTACCTGATCCCGAGGATCTCTGATCCATCTGTTTATATGAACAGTGTCCCTGAAAACCAGAGAAGGGCTTTTTAAAAAATGATTTTTATTTTATAAAGGAGGATTAAAACCCAAAGAGTAAGGCTGGACTCCTGAAGTCCGGTGCCCAGGCTTTGCCAAACCATGTGCTTAACAACAATTTGTACCCTCAGTAAAAGGGAACTCTGAAAGGAGAATTCCTGGCTTCCTCTGCGCTTAGGCTCTTCCTGAAGGCAGGCGGCTCGGCCCTTCTCACAGTCCTAACTGAGGTTCCGCCTTCTGTTTGAAGTCACCGCTGCTCTTATTCTCTTCTTACAAAACACTTCCCCCACACACGGGAAATGGAGAACTCTAATTTAACCTCGTATCTTTTGGGGGAAAAGAAGTATATTGCCTGCCTCTCCCCTTGAGGAGCAAGGTTTGGCCGGCTGAATTGCAGCCCGGGGGCCTGCGGAGAGCGCACCAACTCGCGGGGGAAGGCCCGACGCTGTCGTTCGGCCGCGTGCCCAGCAGGGGGCGGCCTGCGCTGCTGCCTGCCAGCCTCGCCCGCGTGCTCTGAGGAGAGAGGAGCGGGCGGCCCTGCGCCTCTGAGTTCGCGGCCTTAAGCCTCAGCAGGTCACCTTGGCCTCCTTCACATGGAAAAATAGTTTTCTACCGGAGAATGAGATGCGTTTCCCACTACAGATGCCTGTGTTTCTCCAGTGCTTACAAAGCGAGCCTAGTGTGCCTAACTCAGACACGGACATTTCACAGGTTCACACTTGCATTAGACCAGACACATTCCTGGTAACCATATAACATTGGCAACATTTGGGATCAGGAAACTGTAGCTAGCAACCCTTTGCCTGTTCCTTGCCTTCACTTGCTGCAGAGCTGCCCGTGGGAACGTGCTAAGTAATAATAATGCTCATTAAGCTCTCAGCTGAAGAAACAACAGACCCTTTTAAAAAAGCTTTCCTTTTCTCTTACATTGTTTAGATATAGCTTACTTGTTAATTATGTTCACTCCTGTAATTAAAATCAGTTAATTTTTACAATTGATTCTCCATACATTAAAGTTGCTATGGGAAGTGATTGCTCTATGTTATTCTTTCTGCAGAATATGTGACCAACTAATCATGCCCTGTAGTGTCTGCACACTTTCCGGCTTCCTTAAAGTCTGCCAGGGCAGGAAGGAAGCAATGCAATGGTAATTGTAAGGTGTATGTGCAAGCAGTTGTGTGCAAAATTGTTACCTAGCCTAAAGCTGGTAGAATGGCTGAGCAAATGCTTTGTTGCTAGTCACTGTATATTGGTTATCAGTTTTACATCTCCTAGGCCATGCTAGCTGTGATGGCTGTGCTTTCCTTAGTTACTCAGAAATAGCCAGGTTTTATAGAGCCAGCCATGCTGAAGGGTGAAATGGCTTTGTGATGTTCTCGTGAGAAGCGGGGCCTGACTGCTACTGCTGTGCCATTGCATGTCAAGCCATGTCCCTGCCAGATCAGATGGAGAAAGGTGCAAGACTCACTCCTCTGGCTTCCTTGCAAGCTGAAAATCTAGTATAATCACCTGGTGCCTGTTGGAACAGGAGATTTAAAGAATTTAATATAATAAAACCCCCAAAACTGGAAATATCTGTCAGCCTGCTCAACAAGAATTGCATGCCTTGGTTGCTGCTCAAGAGAAAAATAGCACCTGAGGTAGGGAATAATAGAGTGGTACATACTGAAGAAGAAGAATGAGGCAGTACGTACTCCACAAGAAAACTAAACATCCTGAAATCCCACACATTTAATTTACTTAATCTGATAGCCTTTCTAATACTTTCTGTGACTCAAAGTTTTAAATCTCTCTGATTTTCACCTACATGCCCAGAATGTCACTTCATAGAAAGAGCTTAGCCCTTTAGCTTGTCTTTAGGTTTTACAGACCCAAGCTGGCTAGACACGATTGATTATCTGTTCAGGAAAAACAGAAACATCCCTTCACCTCTGTTTTGTTCCTCTGAATCTGTGGATTCAGATAAAGGCCCATTATCAGCAATGCAAGGACATAGATTTTTTTTCTGGTAGCTGGAGAAGAGTAGCAAGATCTCACTCATCTCATGCATGACTAGCTCAGTCTAAGTTGAGGTGTGTTTCATGTTATCAAATGTGTGTTTCATGTTATTATATCAAATGAAAGGGGTTTGCAAGGAAACGACTGGAAAATTATCACAGAAAGTTAACAATCTGAAAAGGGTTGGTAGATTGTGAATATGTTACAATGCATTAGAAACAAATCTGTAACATGAGGTCTCAAAGTACTTTTTATTTATATTTAGAAAATCATTAACAAACACCTTATCTAAATTTTGTTATGATAGCAATTGCTGCTATGGGAAACATTAAAAAAAATTTACTGAAAGTGCTTTATATGAGAAAGTGCATATTTTCCCCAGCAATTTTTGCTAAAATATGCAAAATACCATAGCAATCTCAATGGCAATATCCCTACTTAATGTCTTAGCATAAAAAATAACTTTGCATGTTTCTGTTGGCAGGAAGACAAACTCTTTTCCATTTTCCTCCTTTTTTTACTGAAGAAACTGATAACAGCTGTAGACGTTCAGTACCATTATCCTCTTAGCTAATAATTGTAGGGGATGTTACAAACTATTGGTAGGAGAAATGCCGTTGCTAATGGGTCATGTACCTTCAACTACAAAATAACAGAGCAAATGGATTCTTGTTTTCAGTTGCTCTAAGCGCAGCATAGACAATTCTGTTGAACATAGAATAAATAATAAGTTTCAAGTAACTGACATTTACTAGTATGCCATAGAATCATTTTTACAGTCATAGCTGAAATTGTATTTGCTAAATTGCTTTCATGAAGCAGGCTTTTCCTTCTGATAGATTCCCTACTTCTCAAAGTATAATTCATCTTCCTGTAAAAGCACTGATCCTAATCTTCAGTCTGTGTTAAGATGACTAGATCTTCCAGTTTTAATTATAAAGTCCTTTATCTTAATACTCTGCAGAGATGCCCGTTTGACCCCATTCCACTTCTTGTTTCATTTGCTCTGTGGCACATAATCACCATGTAAAAGGAACAGCACATGTTCAAAGGGCTCTGTTCAGAAGTGACTTACATGTTGCCTGCTGCCAGATATAATGTAGATTGCACTAAAAATCAATATATTTCTGCTTTGTAACTTATATAGCATCATTATCTTTTGAAGTAGGTTATCCATTGTACCATACAGCAGTCTTTTGGCACCAGGACCTTTAAACTAATAATGGAAGTGGAGAAAGGCTATACTGCAGATTTGGTCCTGCTCAGAAGTGGTGTTGGAATTCTTACTGGAAACATCAATGAAAAACAATCAAGGGGAGAAGAAGATAAATAGGACTACCTGCTTTCCTTTAACAGGCACAGTGTTTTTTCTGATAAAAGGCATAAGACCAAAGAGCAGGAGGAGGCTATTTTTCTTATTGGTAGGCTATGCTGTGAAAAGCAAAACCTGAAGCACAAGAAACAGAACTGACCCAACAGAATGAAGAGAGGTGGGACACGAGGATGGCAGATGTTTTTCTTTCTTCAGAGCCTTGAAACAGGCTGGCTGTTTTGCCATTATTTCTAGCCTAGGACTTTTCAAGTTATTGCTTCAACTTGGTATTTTCTCTTATTACTTCCAGGATCTCCTTGGCAGTCACAGCTGGCATCCTTGTTCACTGCCAAAGTATGTGCTTGTACTTTTAGGCACTTTCTCTTCATATTGTCTGGTTCATGTTTCTGCTGGCACTTGAGATACCTTCTAGTGATGAGTCTTTTTAGCTGTTACTGTTCAGATACTGAGGTCGGTTAACTTATGGGGAGAAAAAACAGCTTTAGTGAGATATTTTGAACTTTACTGAGGACCTTGCTTGTCCCAGCTGTGGTAGCTCATGATTGACTCAGGCAGGCCACTGACACCAGTGGCAGCCTATGCACTGAGGCCTTTGGTGTGAAGATAACTCTGTATGCTGCACCCTGGAATCTGTGCTGCAGCCAGCACAGCGATATCTGGAGGGGAAGGAGGAATTCTGATTACCGGGGTTAATAGATGTAAGAGCAATTGACAGCAGAAGGAAGCATTTTGATTTGCTTTCTGTTTGTACAGTTGGTCCAAATTGGGGAACACTTTTGTAAATAAACAAAAAAAAAAAAAAGCCAGGGCTTTGGATCATGACAAGATGGAATTTTGTTGTAACTTCTTGTTTGAAGAAATACTGTCATGGGTAAAGCTTTTTCTTGGAGGCAGATCAGCTTCGTAGTGAGTTACACTGTGGATAGGGTTTTTTTCCCTTTTAATTGCAGAAGAAAATTTGTTCTGAGATTACTATGATCACTTGTCCAAGGCTTAATTGTGACTCTGGAGTGATGGATGGCACAGATAAACTCATACCGTGAAAAATCTGGGCCATTTGAATTGATACATCTAAGGCCTGAAAGTACTAGCTAGTTTTGCAGCTCTGTGGTGCTGTAGTAGCTGAGGGGGGCAATGATAAAAGGCCTTGAGAAGTGTCCTTCTGTTGGAGTCTTACATGCTTACCTGGCTCTGGTGTGGAAGGGATCACTGCACAGTATCTCACTTGAGAGAAGAGCGGTGTCTCAGAGAGCACAGTGGTAACCACTAGTAACTTCTGCCTTTTCATTATCATCCACTGTGCTATTGCATTATTGATTAAAGCTGTTGAAAGCCATACCTACTGGTGTCATGTTCTTACTGAAAAACTCTTAATATATCAGCCACATTTAATTGAATAGCAAGAGGAACGAGTGAAATACCATTCATAAGCACTCTCTTTATAGTCATTGACAAAAGTATGTATGTCACTGAATATTGAACCCATCCTGAAAGCATCAAATTTCCAAATATAATGCTATTTTTTTTATGTTTTACTCAATTTCTGCTGGGTGTAGTGCTGCTGTTAATGTTCTGGAGCTTCATCTATTGTAGGGATTAAAAGTATTCTTTCCATTTAGTTAAGTAATACCGTGTCTCAGAATGATTGGTAAATATTATTCTAATTATGTACTAAATCTGTGTGTTGAACTGCATAGATGGTCACTGAAATAGCAGAATTTCTTTTGAATTCAGTGGTGGAACTATAAATAGAAATAGCTGATTTTTAAATATTGGTATTACAGTGACACCAGAAGGTATCAGTATTAGAGGTCATTATGTTAAATCCTCTACACATGCATGTGAAGAGGGACAAAAAGTTTTGGCTACAAGTACTTTGCATAGTGAATAGCCAAGAGACAGTGCAGAGGGAAAAAGGTATTAATGTCTCCATTGTGAAGCCCTTAATAACATGCCTTAACTTTTGTTCAGCCCAGAAGTGGTCAGACAGACTACACAATCATTAAAGCTCCCTTCTGCCTGAAAATAATCTATTCTGTTTTATTCTGTAGTATTTTACAGACAGAAAGCAAAGTGAAGTAATTTGCCTAGGGCTGCTGTGTTCCACCAGTAGAAAAAGTCAGATTTCTGAACTATGTTCTAGGCAATTTCTAATAGTTTATTTTGCAACACCCTTTTGGTCTTTGAGGACGGTTCCTCTGCTTCCCCCTCAGCATGTAATGTGATACAGAATATGTAAGATCGTTCCCCATCTTGCCCCTTCGTATCTCCTTTCCAGAGACTTCAGTACTTTGCTAATCACCTTCATTCTCTTTCAGCCTCAGAAAGGGAAGTTCCAGAGTGGAATATGGATGCTACATGTCACGTAAGTAACTATTATCATCTTCCTCACCTACTTGTCTGACTTTAAATAATTAAACAAACAAACAAACAAAAAGATAATTACATGCATCTGAAAGAAATCATTAGAACGGAAGTAATATTCATTGCCATTCCTGGTGATACTGGTGTGACATATTAGGGTGTTTATATATCTTTCAAAAACGGTTTGTGATTTTTTTATATCAAATAAGTGATGGGGCAGGTATGACTCTTAGGCAAAAAATGCCACTGCAAATTAAATCACAGTATCAAGATAAGGCTGTCATTGTGCAAGTCTCTGCTGCCCTGAAGCTAATGTGCACAATCTGTTTTTGCAAGTGCTTTCATATTTTTGTGCTTTATTATGAACATATACAGCATGTAAGTGTTTTTAGTATTGGCTGACTCTGGTATTTTGTAGTCACGATTGTGGTATTTAAACAGGAGATGATCTGTTCTGCACATGGAAAAGGGGCTGTGTTAAAGAGGAAATAACTTTTACAAGTGTTGCTGTTTTTTGGCAAGAGGATGTTATGTTTATTTCTCAAAGAACATACTTAGTGTTCATTATGTTCATGTATAAACCCATGATGATTTGAATCTGATTTCTATTCCGTACCTAGGAATCATTATCACTATGTTAGAAATGCAAGTATGCTATTAAATTGCAAAGTTCTTACATGTATATAGTCTCATCTATTTCTTTTTCAGATGTTGTATAATATTATTTCCCAGTTTCACTCTAGAAGCTGTGATTACTTAGATTAAATGAGCAATGTCACTTGAATAGCAACTTTCATGAATAATGGAAGTCTTTTTATAAAACTTCATCATATTTTTAATATTCAAAATGTATTTGGTATGGTAAAACAGCACATTATCATTGGTTAAGAACATTCCTTTCAAAGAATTTGCCTGGCAGTGATTTTTCAGACTTTCTGAAAGTCTTGAAATAGTAGCATGACTCGATTGTATTATGAAGGCGTGTTTGGTGAGGTGAAAGCAATGAAGATTTGAGGGGAGTTAGTATTGATGGTATCTCCCGAATAAATTAAGAATCGATAAGTCTCTTGATGGAGAGCGAGAGTCAAGGTGAAGGGGAGAAGGACAAAACAAAAGAGGCTGTAGAGGTGAGAATTAATCCAAACAATGCTAAGGGAAGGAGGAAGTACTTGCTCTCTGGCTGAGATCTTCAGATTTGCTTCCATAGAATATGATGGAATTCAATAAGGACCTAATTCTGAGCTCCATGGTCAAGGCACTAGTTTTGACATAATAAAGGAAGCTCTCTGCATGTGATCTAAAGATAAGTAAGTGCAAACATAGTCATCTTTTGTTTCTGTTCAGCCATTTTGGTAACTTCTCTTTCTATTCAGCAACTTTAAGTGAGAAGTATAGTGCTCTAGGCGAATTTCCTACCAACAGATGGGTCCTCCAGGGGGGTGGTATGGATATCAGGAGCTGTGAAAAGTTAGGTGAGATGACTGGACCCTGAAGGAATCTTAACACTTCCTTTCACTTCTCCCTGCCCACCAACTTCAATAAACCAGTGCACAAAAGCTCATTGGAAAACAGCCAGTTCAAAACAAAACTTTATGTGTGACATTGTAGTTATATGAATACTAAACAACACCTACAATGAGGCAAACAGTGGAGAGGCTGTTGTGTCCTCTCAGAAACATTTAATAGTGTTCCATTTAAAAAAAAAAGGTAAAAAGTCTTTGGTAACAAGTCTGGCCTAGAAACTTTCCACAGCAGCTTTCCATGACGGTTTCAGAATAATTTATGTTGACCAATTCAAATATCAGCAGAAAGTGATACCATGGCGAAAAAACACACAGGAACCTCTCTTATACTTGTGTGAATAGGTGCGCAGAACAAAAAAATCCCACTGAATGTCAAAGATGTGATTCTGTCAGAGGTATTAGCCCATCTGGCCTGAGATGATGACATAAAATTGTGCAGCATCTTTTGACTTAGTAGGTCTTTGATAGTTGATGCTTTCTGAAGCTGTGTGCCAAACAGAGTATTACTGTCTTTCAGTTTATTTCAAGTGGAGGATGGGGAAGACCTATCACCCTTCCCATGTGTTCTGGCCCAAGCTTCTCCTGGAGAAGACAGTGAAATGTGTGCACATTGGCTATCATGTCACCCCAGGAGGCACAACTCCAGGGCTAGACTGTGATCGTTATCACATGTACGTCAGTCATTCCCTTCTCTTCAGTGGAGTTTCACTGCTGTTGTGAGGAACGTCAGCTACAATTCCTGACTGTTGGAAAGCAACCAGAAATTTGGTTTCTATAGATGAAACAGTAGTTTAGAACAGCAGATTCACTAAGTCTTTAAATATCCACAGGAAGCTCGATATATAAGCCTAAGTTTTATGGCTTTAAACTTTATAATTTTAATGTAGCCTTATATCTAAAATGGATTTCATTCATGTTACCCCTGTGTAGTAATGTTTTACAGGCACTGTTAATTCTTATCCAGGATTACAAATATGCCTAAGAGTGAAATGGAAGTAGATGTTATGGTATTAATTTGTGTATTTTTGGAAAACATCAAAGTCACATAACCTTATGACTAATGATTTCATTTAATTATACGGTTCTGCATTTTCATCCTCAAAGAAATCTGCAAACAATGACTAATTAATCCTTGCAGCAGCCCTTTCAAATAGGTAGATAGATGTAATTAATCCCATCTAACCAATTCCTTGCCCAAGGTGATACATTGGATCAATATTTAAACTAAGATTAGAGGTCATTCTTACTCCTTGGTCATTTCACTAAACTAGCAGTTCTCAAGTTTCCTTGCTGTGATAGTTTAGATGGACATATGCTTGGCCTGCACCAGATCTTCATTCTCTATCTTCCACCTCTCTGCCAAAATGCTTCCTGTCCCTCTTCTCCTCAGAAATTATTTCCACTCCAGTCAAGGCACATGTGGAACATCCTACTTTTCACTTCCAGAATCCCGTACCTGGCTTTTCCTTTCTTATTCATATTACTCCCTGACCAACTCCTCGCACCCATAGTCCTCCTCCCACAAGTTTCCTGTCCTCCAGGTGCCATTGCCCCTCTCCAGTGGAACCTTGCTTCTGTGCTTGGAGTGCACATAGCATCCCCTAGAGAAGGAGCATCTCTCTTCCCCTGCCCCTGGCTCCCCCCTGCAGCCATGAGGAAGCTCTGCTGGTGTAGCTGCTTTTCTCTTCTAGCTGGCTCACTCTTGTATGGCGAGCAGAGAGAAGATCGAAGGTAAGCCTTGCACTGTTAAATAGCTCACACTGTTCTCATAGGCCATGGCCCATACCAAGGTGCAGCCTGTGTTTCACGTGTCTGTTGCTCTAGGTGGAGGTTCCTGAAAGGCTTTGCAGCACATTGTGCATCACAAAAGCAGTTTATAGTGTCAGGGCAGACATTGTCATTCAGGTAATATTGACGTCTAAGCAAATTCATGAGTGTGGAACCAAAGAGAAGCTTATGGAGTAAGAAAGAATACTGCTTGCCTTGAAAATAGACTAGTGATAATATTGAATGGAGTGAGGCAGGTCTGAGCACCATAGTGACCAGCAAGGATTGCAAAATGACAACACTTGTCTGTGGCAGACTGTCTTAATGTCCTGATTTGACAGAAAAAACTAATTCTGCATAGCATGTAGTGATGAATGTGCTACAAGAAAGGTGAGGAAAAAACAATGGAAAAGAGGATTCCCGTCTCATGTCACCAAAGATTGGCATGAAAACCTGAGAAATAGTGACAGAACCTGGACTTCCCACTTGTGGGAGTTTTTAAGATCAAAAGTCAAATATTACTTGGCTATATCTTTTCCTATCTGACAGGAAGTAAGAGTTAATATGATGTATCCTGTAACTTTAGATAATAAAGCCACATTTGTATTTGTGCTTTGATGTACTATGTCAGACTAGAAGAGGTATTCACAGTGACTACAGGGAGTCTGCTCCCCAACAAATTAGTGAAGGGACCAGAAGTATTCCTGCAGGCAGCTGAGCTGACTGCCTTCTGTTGACATGCCAAACTTTTTTTGTACTCATCATTTCCTTTACTTTATAGAAATGTTATGTCTTCATGTGACTGCAGGAGGGGAAAAGAAGAGGCTACACAGAGAACCTGAAATTTTTCAGCAGCATTGCACACTAGCTAAGGATATATTCCAAACCTGATGCACTTCTGCAAAAACTCTGATTCATCTCAGCATTTGTAAAAGTGTAATTTTCTATGGGTGAGACTGCATAGCCATGTCTTCTGCTTGATTCCTTCTCCTTTAGAAAAATGTTTGATGTTCTGCCCCTTACTTTCAGGTTCTCTGCAGCTGACTAAAAGGGCAGGTAGATTCCCAAAATACATAGCCTGACTCAACCACAAATTGACTGAGCTATGTCTGCGTAGAATTTTATGTGGTGCAGAAGGTCAGATAGATGATCATAATTGTCCTGCTTGGCTTTAGATCATTGGATTTACTCGAGTACTAAGTCTCTCCATTCATCATGATTCAAGAGAGTAAAATCTAGATCTCTATAAAAAAGGAATTGTCCATTCAACCAAATGGAGAATGGCTGAGTATAGACATACGGCAAATTCATTTTCTTCAGGCTGTTGAAATCTCAAAGAACATGTAGTAACAGAACAAATCAGCATGTTGGTGCAGGTTCCCCCACCACCCACAGCGGCTGATATTTTGGGGCATATAAACAGGAGTGAGTTACAATAACACATCCCTTTCAATCTGAGTAATTTTCACTGAAATCCAAAATGACTGGATGCACAAAGCCATAGCGTTCTTCCTGGTTTAAAATAATTGTATACTGCAAATACATGCAGGAGAGGGAAAATCACTTAAGGACTTGTCTTGGAGGAAGTAACTTAGTGAAAATATGAATGACTGTCAGTTTCCTGGCATAGTTCAAACATTAAATGACAGGTAACCTGGGATCACCCAGACTAGATGGCAAAGCTTTATTGTACGATGCTGTTAATGAAATCCTGCCTCTTGACAATAGAATTAAATTTTTTTTTTCACAATGATTTTGAAGATTGCTGTTCTGATATTTTCTCTTGGACTTACATGACTCTACAAGTCATAAATTACATAGAGCAAATGTAGTGGTGAAGATTTGTTGCATAAATCTTAAAAATTTTCTTCTAGTTTAGGAACATATTTTTTGATTTCTGGAATAAAGGACCTGAGAGCAGCTGATGAGCACAAGACAAAAGCCGAGCCCCACCGAAGTGTTACCAAGTACTTCCCCTGTAGTGAGCAGAATCCTTTAAGATGCTGACTGCTGAGATATATTTGCTGTTCTCTGTCTCTCTTGAATGGAGAGAGGAAAATGAAATGTCATCTTTTCATTATGCAAATTTTGCAGGCAGTTTACTGTGTTTAATGAACTCTTACAGCATATGCAGATGAACACTTCCCACCCTCTCTCAGATCTAGCACACAGTAATCACTTGTTCTGTATTTCTGTGCTATATAATGGCTACCTCTGCTCATAGAAACACAGCCCTCAAAACTGAAACAAAAGTCCCTAAAGGTTTCTCTTTGCCAAAGGTTAGATCTGTCTCCACCCCTCAGGCCAGGACATGAGAGACTGACTGGTGGTGTCTTCTCAGCTTTATACCAAGCCAAAGGCTAGGTGATAAGTAATAAAGTCTGCTGTCCTTTCTGTCCTATATCAAAGACCAAGCAGGACCATAATTCCATTTTGTGCAGGCTTTCACCTTCAGAGTCACAGAACTCATGGAGCTTTGAGCTCCATCTGACCAGAGTGACTTTGCCAGGTTCCTGCTGGAATTGAGGTAGTGCTACAGTATCAGTTCAGGTAAAAGGAAGCATCCTGTTTACTGTTAAGTGCTTTCAGTGAAATTCAGCTCATTGCAGAGAGGACACATCCATCAACAGCGTGCCTCTTAAGGTCAGCTATGCATAACCACAGCCTTTTGTAGATCTCCTTTTTTGCTTCTCACATGTTAGGCATAGCACTTCCATTCCTTCCTGCCCAACCTTCAATTTCAAACTTTTGTGTGAAGTTTTCAGAGTTTGTGTAGCAGGTTTATCTTGCCTACTGTGCTAGAGGAAATTAGAATAGTTAGGCATTTTTATAGCTATTTACTTCTCCAGCAGCAACATAAGTCAATTTCTATTTTTCATAAATTTAAAATACTGTTGTCCATCTGTTTTCTTCATCAGCGGTGGCTTTAAAGAAATACTCCTAGAAGGCAAGATGACAGCTGTAAGCTATCTGAATTTTGGGACTTCAGTCCTCCAGATGTTGAGGTTGATAAGAAATTATTAATTCCAGTGGTGCTAAAATAAACCTTAAAAACTCATTTGCTTCCTCAAACTCTTAAAAACTCCCCCAAAACCCTTAAATATGGAAAATAAGATAGTTCATTTAAGCAAACATGCTATGAATAACTGTTAAATGTAATTTTTTAAAAATTACATATATATATTGTTGATCAGTTTTATAAAACAAGAATATACAAGCATCACATAACATGTCCTTCTGAAACTGCCTGGAGTTCTCCAATGTAAATAAATGGCAGATCTTAGCAATTCTTTTACAGTTAAATAAGGTAATTCAGCATACATACAACATATAGGTACACATACATCTATCCATGCCTACAAATACACTTACCTCTACATTAACAATGTAGATGGGGTGCTGACAAACATGAAGAAGCTGAATTTGATTCCTAATACTGTTTTATTGTTCCCTAGAGCTTCAAAAAGCACTTAAAAAAGTACCTAATGCAGTCCTACAGCCAGAGGCTTAGAGCTTGTTAGATGCCATAAACAAAGCCACAGTGGTCCTGGTCAGTGCTTGAGTTAGAGGCCTCAGAGGCAAGAAAGGAGTCTGTGCGATGCGTGTATTTTTTGCTTTTAATCCTGCTGCTCTTTCAGTTTCCTACAGAAGTTCTTTTATTACAGTTTGTCCTCATTATAAAACCTTTATTCCCTTTTGGCCTTATATTTTAAAAAGAAAATTGTATACAGTCAAAAAAATCCTAAATTACCAGCTAATATTTTATTCTAAACACTACGTGCTATAAGGCTTCAAAGGAAATAATAAGTAGTGTTTATAATAAGGACTTTAGCATTTGGCTCATTATTTAAAGGATGCTGTGGATAACATTTCAATTACCAAGTTACTGTGCCTTCAACCTGGAGCCTTTTCCCTCTAATTTTGTCCCACAAGTGCACATAGCTGTGATAGCACTTTTTTGTTACATTTATACAATATTCTTTGTTTTACAAGTCCCTTAACAGACTTCATGAGGCATACAGCATGTTGGTATAGTAAAGGGGTTTTCTCCAGCAAGAACTGTGCATTAAGCCTTGGAAAAAATAAGACTTTCAACAAAACTTTTGGAGGCTTCCTCTTAGTGGAACACCATAAAACTTTGAGCTCTTCTTGCATGACAGAGCGGGCCTGTAACTCCTGCCTATTCATACACCAACACCCTTTAAATCCCAAGCCTGGTGTGTCAGGTCCAAAAGAGGTAGACTTTTTGTCTGATAGGTCCTCTGGGGCAGATCCTCTTGGCCACAAATCCAGCTGAGAGGGCTGCCCTTCCTCTGCACGGCTCAGGTCTCAGACGAGCTCCAGAACTGAGCCTTGAGGGCCAGCCAGTTCCTGCACAGCACAGACATAGCAACAACACCCCCTAGGCAGGTTGCAAGGCCCCTTTCCTATGGAAGCGACATCCCTGGGACTTGGAAAAATGAAATGATGGGCTGTTGAAGTGGGGGTGAAAAGGCAGACACTTGCTTTTATGGCAAAGAGGGCTGTGCAGATGTTATTTGTCCTGTTTGTCTTTTCTCTTGCTGTCGGTCCCTCAGCTAATCTGACTGTTGTTAACAGTGGAGCCATCAGAGGCAAAGGCAAGGGATGCAAACAGAAGCATCATACTTATGATCCAAGAGGAGGAACGGGATCCCATTCAAGAGACTCTTCTTTATGAAATCCTGATAGATCCTCGTTTGCTGATGGAATCCTGCAAGTGGTGATTGAAGTGTCCTGTGGGGTATTAGTGGCACTGGGGACCAGACAGCTCTTAGAAGCTAGCACAAACCCCAGAGGAGCCCATTGGTTTTGGGAGGCTTCTGTAGGACTGAGTAATTTATTTGATGGATAGCTGCACAGCTAATATTTTTCTAAGGAGCTAGATCTGTAATAGGTGGGGTATAATAGGGCACAATTGTCTGGCTTGACTCTGCAGTGGATGAAATTTCCCAAGTTATTTGGGGAAAAGTAGTTCTTTAGTTTCTGTGATTTGAAGTATTCTCTATAAAAGTTTGCATCACCACTGTTAATCATGCATATTTGAATAGCTGTGTGCCCAGCACATTAGGTGGCTACATAGGATAGTGTTATTTAATGATGATCCTTATAGCTAGTTGGGTACAGTACAGCTAGTCACATTTTCAAAAGAAGTACACACAGACCTATGCACACAAATACTCTGTGACAGTTTTTCAGTGGCTTTTTTATTATTTAATTTTTCAGGTAATAATTAATTCTCTTTTTGGTCCAGTTTCTCCATTTATCCTGTATCTGGTGATCTACCTGCTGCTAAATAATGCTGGTCACTGGAGTTCCTGACAACAATGCACCAGGGGAAGTGTTCTCAGGAGAGCGTTCCAAGAAAAGACAGGGGATAATGAAAGTCACAAGACACCTGGTTTTATTTCCAAACATAAAATTTTGAGTTCAGAGAAAATGTTTTGTCTTTCAGGTTTTCGTATTTCATAAAAAAATCAAGGGAGCATGAAAAACAGACCTTAGAAAATTAACCAAAGCCCTAATTTTCTGCAAAAAGACTGCTTCAGTAGAAATATTTTCATCAAGCTGTTAAAAGCATAAGCCCCCCTGCTGATTCAATATAATGCTCTGCTCTGAATTGGAAAAATGAGTGTGGATTCTTAGACATTTGCATACATTCTAAAGACACAAATCAGGTTCAAGCAGAAGTTTATCTTTATGCAAGTTGTCAGTCCCTTGAACTCCACTGAAAGCTCTTACTCCCAGGCAATACCTGGGAGATCTGCTTCCAGGTCTTAACTCTCCTTTTGCCTGATCTCTCTCTGAGTTAGTAAGAAGCTCTTTGCACTTCATTACCGAGGTGCTCCTGTCAATATTAAATTAAAATTGATCCTCGACTTCACCATTTATATCAGCAACAAAGTAAAGTGTACATTATCTTTTTGTAACACTTGCTTGAATTGAGCAGTGGTTTGCATCAAACATTTTCTGTGCTAATGATATTCTTGTAATTCCTTTCATAGTATAAAAAAGTTAATTATCAATCATGACAAATCTGTTATGAATTTGGATAATGTATTTCATGCCTCTCTTTATTAACTCTGTTGTCAAACAGCAAACAAAAACTATGACTGGTCTCTCTTAGTTCCTGTTGCCTTAGAAGCTAGTTACATGTCTTCATTTGTAAATTCCTAGTCTTTAAAAAAATAAGAAATTTAAAAGAATCATGATTGGGGTTTTTTTAATCTTTCTTTCTTCCTTTCTTTCTGTATTATCATTAATATGCTGTGTCTCAGAGCTGTATTTCAAATTGGTAGGCTGTAGCTTCTGAGTCTTCTCAGTCAGCCTTCTGAAAGCTAATTAACTCATAATTCAATTTAGAGCGGGAATTTATTAGCAGAAAGTCATATTCAGAGAGGAAGGATAGTGTAATGACTAATGAAGTCTTTTTCCAAGGTCTTTACCAGTCTTCCTTGATGACCTTGGAAAATCTCTGTGTAAGTACTCTTATTTTCTTTTCCCGTGTCTGTTTTATCTAGAGAAGAAGTATTTTGATCAAGGACTATCACCATACATGAGAATGACTTCAAAGTGCTGCTGTCCTGACAGTATTCTTCAAGTATGCGTCATGTTGCCTTTGAGTCAGTAATGGGTCTCAGGAGCTTTTCCGAACACAACCAGAGTAGAAGGGTCCTCTGTTACTTAAGGTCTTGCCAGAAAGAATATAGAAAGCATGGAAAAATCTTTAAAAGTCCATGGTAATAAAGTATCCACTATAAAATTTTAATGCAGTATAATTGTGATTATTTAACTGTAGCTTTTAAATGGCATTTTCATTTGGTTTAAGATGCATCTATTCAGTTCATGAGACTGAGAGGGAACTTACATGGATATCAATTAAGTCCATGTAATTTTTAAATATAGTTGTTTTGGGAGATAAAATGTAGAACAGGTACACATCCATCCCATGACTTTTCCTCTAAGTACACTGTTAAAAACACATCGTTATCTAACATCCAGCAATTGCCTAACTAATGCCAACAAAACTGTTAGGGTGCTTTGTCTTCTGTAGCATACTCAGACATACTGAGTTATTTTTACATTGGAAGGCAGCAGGGGGTCTTATTTTAGTACTACCTGTTCACCACAGTGCAAGATTTCTGGCATTAATCTGAAAAAAGCAGTTTTATTTTTCTTAAGGGTTAAAATGCTTTTGAAAGTTACTAAGCTGACAACTCTGGAGACTGGCATCCTGTTTTTATCTCTTGGATAGGTACTGGCAGTGACTGCTCAAGCTGTCCTGCATTGTTCTATTGCCATCTACTCCAGGCAGATGGAGAAGGTCCACTCATAAAAGGGAGAGAGGCAACCTTCATGACTTCATGTTGAAAAACAGTAACAATTCTGCAGGGCTTCTAAATACAGTAATCTTCTGTTGGAATGACACACCACCATTTATTTACATCTGTCTTGACTGGTACCAGTTGACATTAATTAAGTCCATTGAAATAAGATATTTTCTCCCTAATTTTTGTATAGTCAATGCAGAGGTCAGTTCTGCTAAAGTAATTTTCAGAGCTGGAGCCTAAAGTTAGGAGCAGCAAGTCTCTAATGTCACTCCACACTCCCCATCAAATTGCAAAAGGCTGAGTATCCCTACAACAGACTTACAGCTCAACCCACCAGTCTCCCCACAAGCCTTGAAAGTGATTACCTTTAGGCATTCTCCTAAACTACCTGAAAGGAGGTTGTACTGAGATGAGAGTTGGTCTCTCTTCCCAAGAAACAATTGATAGAATGAGAGGAAATGGCCCCTAGAGGAGGTTTAGATTAGATACTGGGAAAAAATTTTTCACAGTCAGCACTGGGACAGCCTGCCCACAGAAGTGGTTGAGTCACTATTCCTGAGAGTATTTAAAACCATTGAACAGTTTGATTTGGAAGGGATATTTAAAGTTTATCTAGTCCAAACCCCCTGGTATGAGCAGGACATCTTCAATGAGATCAGGTTGCCCAGAGCCCCATCCAATTTGACTTTGAATGTTTCCAGGGGTGGGGCATCTACCACCTCTCTGGGCAACACATGCCAGTGTTTTACTCATTGTGAAAAAGTCTTCTTTATATCTAATTGAAATCAACCCTCTTTTAGTTTAAAACTTAAAAAGTTTGTTCCCATCTTTGTTGTAGGCCCACTTCAAGTAGCAGAAGGCTACAATAAGGTCTCCCCAGAGCCTTCTCTTCTCCAGGCTGAACAATCCCAAGTCTTTCAGCCTCGCCTCACAGGACAGCTGCTCTATCCCTCTAATCATCTTGGTGGCCTTTCTCAGGACTCACCCTGACAGGTCTATGCCCTTCCTGTAACATACATGTGGTAATTAGGGACATGATTTAGTGGGACTTGAAAGTGTTACATTAATGGTTGGATTCTTAAAGATCTTAAAGGTCTTTTCTGAGTAAATGTTTCTATGAATCTATGATTCTAACCCACAAGGTTCCAGTTCTCTCCCCAGGAAACACTGTACAAAATAAAAGTTATATTGATAATATTGATCTTGAGAATGCACTTTTACACATCCAGTTCCCGAAATACTTCAGCTGAGGAATGCCTTGGTATTTTTTTAATATTCTGGAGGCATGTGTTTGCATGTCTCTGAATATTGCCTAGGACACTGATACTAATGAATCGCATATTCCTATAAGATTGATACATTTTCATTTTACCTAGATATTCTGAGTTCGTAATACAAGAGAGATTAAGTTTCAAGCAAACAAAAATACTCAATTAAAAATGCCCAAATATTTACTAATGTAAATATTTAATAACAGCCTAGATACAAATATTAAAGAAATCCATCAATTGATCCTAAGCTTGTATCTGGAAGCCATCTAGCTCACAAGCCATAGTTACTAACAGTTGCCTAGTCCATAAGATCCATAGGATGTAGAATTTGCACAGTATCTGCAAATATGTTGCATTCTTGGGAGATGGTATATCAGTGATGGACTGGAGAAGAGTGAGTACATTTCTTTTTAATCTTCTTGATGATGCCTACAAGGGAGCAGGAAGGTACTGGGACTGGGTTTTCCACTGAGATTTCTACCTCCTTTGTGACTTCTGATTCTAAACTTTTTCAAGATGGAGGTTGATCATCATAGACTGCTTTTCCTTGTATGGAAATGTTAATACCCCTTTTGCAGTCATCTCCTCTCTTAGGATAAACATGGCTTGTTTATCATGGCTTGTCCAATATGCTAGCAAATCTTTACTGTAGTGAGAGGTAAAATGCTCTTCTTACCCTGGCATTCTGTAGAATTTGTCTTGAAGCCTTTCTGTGGAGGGCAGCTTATATTTACTGCACCTTATACATTCTGTGCAGGGCATCACTTTATATTTACTTATATTTACTGCAGACATGTATCAACATGGGATTAGAGCAGCATCTCATTATTATGACTCTCTAGAGACTAGAGGACTTGATGATCAGTTTGGGATGGCTAATTTGCAAACCTTGTCCTTAACTGGTACAATGATACTACTCCATGTGCATACACATGCTCATTCCCTGCCTGGCAAATAGCCCATTCACTGCCTGACACTTTTCTTTGTTAACTAGCCTCAACTTTTTTAAGCATCCCTTGCAGCTACAAGGTACATGCAACCAAGGTTATGAAGCTTTTAGAAGTCTGGGTGTTAGATTGAAGCATGTGACGTACAAGCGTCAGACACTCAAGATGACAGCTGAAAATTGTAACTATCATAATTACTTTTCCTTTCTCAAATAAGAAATCTTTATTCCTCTTAAGGATCACTGTACTCACATATTTCACGGAAAATGTTTTGCTGGTCTTTGAACTGCAAACTCCTCAGGTCTCCATAGGAACATACATTAAAGGATGAAACTAGATGTTCTTGTGAGAGCTGAAGTCTGCAGTATTTGAAAGATTGAGTTCCTGAAAATGTGCCTCTTGATCTATTGTGAATCAGCTGTCTCAGTCTATCCACTCCCTACTTAATGCATGCATAAAAAAACCCCAAAATATTTCAAATGTATTAGAGACTTCTTCAAAACCAGAGTGGGCAGTATTAAGTTATTCTCTTATAACCACTAACTACAGAAACTTTGAAATTAAGAAAAAACGTACCTTCAACTTACTATTCCGAGCAAAGGAAATGAACAGCATTCTAAGTATAAGAATATATTGATCTCATCCACATTTAAGGCCACTTTTCACCTCAGTGAGCTTGGCAGAACAGTCAAGGGGTTTTTGTATAAACAATCTCATTTTGTTCCTCTTCCAAGGATTAGCAGTTACTGTTCTGGGCCCAAATTCTGGCTTCCTCAGAAGAAAGGTAATTATAAAGTTTTTGAAAAGTATTTAGAACATTATAGTTGTTGTTACAAATGAAAAATACGCCTGGATACACCAAATCAGGGGAAACATAGTTATACACAAAATGGTTTTGCATACTGATGGTGACACTGCAACATGCTGAATGTCAGAAAAAAGGGAAAAAAAGTGTTGCCTCAGGATAATTTTTGTCAAATGATAGGGAATGAAATATGTATCTCAGATTTTCACTTTTGGGGTGCATTTAGCCAGAAGTCACAGGGTAGCAAAAGATGCTAAATGACACAGAATCTTAAGGGAAAAGCCCAAATATTGAAAAGAGGAAGAAGAGAAACTTTCACTTGCAGCATGTTCTGAAGCCTGTAAAAATGCAACCAGAGCCTTTTTTCTTCATCTTTCTAAGATCCTTTTAGAGAAGGATCCTTCAGAGAAGCGTCTACTCTGGTTATATTTTTCTTCTTAACAATGCACCAGGACTACTTAATTGCTCCATCTGCCTATAAACAAATTCTAAAGCAAAAAGCCTAATGGTTTTTGAACATACTAACTTTTCACATATCTTTGATTGTTTCTACTAGAGATGAAAAAAACCCCAAGCCAACTCTGCGGAAAGAGCTGTGATCTCTGTTATCCAGAAGTTGTATACTTACTTAATGCCTAAAGAAGGTTGCTGTCTCTCACAACATCATTATTAGAGCCATAGACAAAAAATATATTGCTTTCTTGGAAAGCTTTCTACAACAGCATCATACTGTTCAAATTGTAAATAAAGACATAAACAAACAATGTGCAAATGAAAAATATTATTATTTTATGTAACTGATGGAACATATTATTTTTATTTCGAGGTAGTAGGTAGTCAGGTTCAACTCCCAGTGAGTGGAGACCAAGACAACACAGAGGACTGATACCAGAACCTTAGAAATACTCAGTTTCTCATGGTGTTGTTTTTGGATGACAACAATATAGTTTCCTGACATTTAATGTCTTGCTTTTCTGACTGTAACTCCTGCTTACATCTTTACCTCCTGGAACATATTTTGAGTCTAACAGGTTGAAACAATATTGCTTCAAGTTAAAAGGTGACGCTTAAATCTAAAATCTCTCTTAAGAGAGTTTTATTTGAGACAATGCATTTTTCTTGGGTTTAGTTGCACCACATTTAGTTTGATGTTTTGAAATATGATTCACATCACTTTTGTGCAGTTAATGTAAGACAGTTTGATAGTTCATCCATCAGCAATTAGAAAACAGAAGGCCAAAGGCCTATATTAACAAGTAAATAATGCAAGTACGAAGCAATGTCACCATAGCAACTTGGCTTGCACACAGGATGCTGTATTTAACCTTGGAGAGCTCTTAAAAACTCTTGATTCCTGAAATAAGTAAAGTCTATGTGATAATGGGGCTGTGCTTTCAATGCTATAGCAGTAGATTTGTCTTAGAAATGCACAATTGCTTTGGCCCAATATAACTTATAAGAAACCAATGGTGTATGAGCACTCAAAAAGACATGCCTCATGGGAATCTTGACTTGCAGTTAGAAATGTGCAACATTACTTGCTTTTCTTGGAACTGGGAAGGAGTTACCTGTGGAGCTAATTGCAGTAAGACAGAAACGTCTTAACAAAAAAATATTCCCAGGAATTATTCTTAGAGTTTGATTTAATTTTTTTTTGCAAGTCCACGCACACCCTTCTATCTTCACAGTTACTGTGCGCTTTGTCAGGTAAAGGAGGAAAAACACACATGCTTGTGTGTTTCTCTTGTGGGTCTGAATTTTCAAGCTCCTAAACTAGCTATGTGGATGGTATTAATTAATTATGTGAATCTATATGCCCTCAAGTCAGGTAAAAATCATGTGATTTAGCTTCACTAGAGGGTCATGCTAGTAGAAAAAGCTCTAGGTGGCCAATTTTTGTAAAATTGACATTTCAATAACCTTTGGTAGGGAACATAGGAGTTTAGAAGTGTGAGATCATAGGATCAAAATTAATTTTGTGCCTTCTTAGAAGGCACAAAGAGTGGCAGGTTTGAATAATGTGTGGTTACTACTTCCCCTCAGCGGTCAGGCTGCAATGCTTCACCATTTCCCCATCTTCCTCAAGACTGGCTAAGATGATAAAATACCCAGGCCAAGAGGCCAGATTTGCTGGAGGACTTATTACCTAACTGCCTTTCAGCGTGCCTAAATCATGTATCATTAAGAGTTTCACAAACTCCTCTTGAGCTAGTTTGTGTCTACAACCCCTTGGAACCTCAGTTTCCAGTGGTAAGTTGCCCCAAGTTCTTATGTTTCTGCAGAAACAATGGATACTCAACTACCCAGTGTCCACCTCATACCTCTTGTTCTGGCAAGGCTTGCAAATGAGGCCTTTTCTGTCTGCTTCTCACTTACAGGATAAAAGTGCTCATGTCTTTATATATAATTATTTTCTGGGGAGAATCACCCATTTGGAGCAAGGAAATGTGAAGGTCTGCCAGTAGAAGAGACACCTGTATGGACACCTAAATTCCAAGGGAAGATTTAATAGAATAGTCCCCTTTAGACTTTTAAAGAAATTATCAGCAAGTTTACGAATAATTGAAACAACAATGGTGTTCATAGCATACAAGAGAGAAAGAAGAGTCAGTATTACAGAATTGTATCATACCTAACATGGTGTGGATTTCAACTATATAAAAAAGAAATATGTACAGAGAGAGTTGTGTTAAATGTTTTTTTTTTTCCTTACACTCTGCTATTGTGCTATTGCACTATTTTTCAGGACACGTGCTTGTACTATGTTTTAGTACAAGCACGTGTAGTACCCTGTCTGAACAGATAGTTTAAAACCCTCCATTATATTTAAGTGTGTTTTACGTTATTTCACAACCAGAAACTGTCATGAAAGTAGAAAAGTGGTGAAAAACAATCTGATAAATAAGAGAACAGAAAGGAGCATTAATACTTTTAAAATTCCTGCCAAGTATCAAAATCAGGTTACGAGACTAGCTGAAAGTATTTTGTCCACCCCATCAGTTTCCAAGTCAGTAATTTGTAAAAGCTGTAAGTTCATTTAAGAGTCAGGTCCCATGCCTAGTGAATTCAGATGCCAGAGATTCCCAATTGCATCAGAAAAGAAAGGTAAACTCTTTTAGGAGGGATAAATGTTGAAAATTTTCTGCTTCAAGACAAATACATTTTGGCTTAGCTCTTCAGTAAGGTACAATCCTATTATTTGCTGTGCTGCTCCAGTGACAAACTTCTTAGTGGATGACTGTGATTAGAGACTCTCTGTCTTGGGGCCAGAGACATCCATCTGCCCGTCTGACCATCCTGCTGGGACTTGGGCTTCTTGACTAATTCAAAAACCTTAGGCACAGTGGAAAGACTGTTGAGGCATATCCAGTCCCTGACTGTGACTCATGCTATTCATGTTACTCATCCGTGTGGGCACTAATGAAGTGACTGTGAGGTTCTGGGAACACAGGGGATGGAGTCCAGGTCACAAGTGATGCTTGCCAATGCTCCCGTTCGACTGCAGAGGCCTACCCTGGGTCATATGAGTCATGAATTTGGATGCAGATCTTTACTAAGAATGTCAGTGCTGGGCTTCAACTTCCTTAAAAATAACATGCTGCTTTTTAAAGGTGAAATGGTGGGAAGAGGGAGACTGTGACAGGGAAACTGTCTAATATCAGTGCTCAAGCTGGGAGAACTTTGATCTAGGGTTAAAATGATGTGCTCTCAGTATCCAAAGGAGTCAATTACAGAGTTTCAAATACTGTTTGAAATTTTACATGTCATTCACAGTATTGCAGAGACTAGCAAAATGTCTAATCTAGTTCCCAGACTGACCTTCAGTGGCAGGTCAGACCATGACTTCAGGTTATTTAACGTTATTGTTATGAAAAGTTAAAACTGCTTGCAAAGCATTCTCTGAATTCAAGGACATGTAAAACAAATAGCACTGTCTTATAAATTCATAGAATTGGAGAATGTTTGAGGCTGGAAGTGAACTCAGGAGGTCTGTAATCCATGCCCCAAGCTCAAAGCAGAGTCAGCTACAGCAAGTTGCTTAGGTCCATGTCCACTGAGGTTTGGAGTATCATCTAGCTGAAGACACCACAAACTTTCTGGGAAATTTGTTAAAGTGTTCAGACACACTCACAGGAAAAAAAAATCGCATGTGTTTAAATGTAATTTCCTACATTTTGGCTTGTGATCATTGCCTCTCAGCCTGTCTGGAGATGACTGAGAAGGGTCTGGATCCATCTTCATTACTTTCTCCCAGTGCATAACTTTTCTGGAAAGGTGGATGTTGAGAAAAGGTGTCATAGACTATAATGCTAGGCACTACCACAGCCACTGTGGTGATTTACCCATACCCAAGTAGAGTGAGTGCTGAACCCCCTCTTCGTGGTTTTGGAGTGACTGCAAAGAGTAATTTTCAGTCATTCACATTAAGAGTGTGAACCCTCATGTGGAGTCCCATTTCTTCTATGTAGTTTTATTAATGATTGAATGATGAAGTTGAATTAATATGTGTAGAAAATCTACAGACAATATAAGCTGGGAAGATACTCTTACTTTGATGACAGGATCAAAACTGGAAATGAGTCTAAAAAATCAGACATCATTTGAAATTAAAAGCAGATGAAATTCAACAAAGACATGAATATAGACATGTAACAGAAGTGGCTTTACATAGAGAAGGATCCGAGAGTTGTGGTGAATCACAAATTGACTATGAGTAACAACACAGTATTTTTTACAAGAAAAAGTCTTGGTCAAAGATGCATTCTTAGGAATATTCCATGCAACCCTTGGGAGGTAATTGTTCTGCTCTGCTTGGGAGCCAACTGGATCTCAGACCAGGTGTCCACTTTTAGACACCACATTTTAAAAAAAGATGATTTGGAAAAAATCCACAGTATAGTGCAAGGAATGCTAAAGGATTTAGCAAACATAATCCATAAAGAAAGGTCATCCCATTCCTTTAGGCAACAAAAGGGAAGATTAACACTGGACATTTAAATATTCTAGTATGTTAAAAAAAAATGCTTATAAATAGAATAGTGGTCACTTGTTACTTAAGGCCAGAAAGGAAAGACAAAAAGAAACTATTGCAACTAAATATTGGAATTTCTAAATTGCATTATTAGTGCAGTCTTTTAAGAAGCAGTATTTTTGACTGCTGAAGTATTGAAGTATTTAAGAATATGTGTGAATGTGTTTTATTGGATGTGTCTAAGGACAGCTCATACCAGCACCTGTTGGGGACAGTGTAGGGGAGCGACAGGACAGCCTCCTGTTGTCCTTCCCAGATCTGCATCTCTGTGGTTTTAGGACAATAAGTCTCAAAGTGAGTTAACAGGCAAATGTAAATTCTGGGTCCTACGAAGAACACACCTTGGAGGGTAAAGGTTCACATTTACCACAGTCTGTAGATAGGATAAGGATCTGTAAGCAGGAACAAAAGCTCCAGATATTTTTTCTCAAGTGTCCTGAAAAAACCTACGCAGACCCCCAGGTGTAAATCAGTGTGTCTCCATTGGCTAGAATGCGCACTTTGTGGAAGATGAATGTCATAAAATTTTTGTAGGTAATTAAATTAAAGGTATCAAAGCAGTGTTCTGAATCTAGCAACAATTCTTAGAGAGACAGAAATCCAACTCTAATTTACCAGTCTGCAGTGTAAAGACAGAGTTATTAATTTGGTACATTCAGTCTTTATTACTAAAACTTAATTACACAGCAAAGCTCATGTGAAGACAATGGCTGCTACTGCTCTCCCACAGAAAATGCAGTTGCAGTGCCAAACCAGCTACATACATGCAAACAGAAGCAAACCTGCTGCTTTTTGTCAGCTGGAAGATCTGAAATGAACTTCGACTAAACTGAAAAGGCACAGGCAACCCTGGGTGTTCCTTAGTTAAAACCTTGCTCTCTTTCTAATTGGATGGGCTGCACTCAGAGCAGGCAGATCCTTCTCCTTACTGGAGCAGTCACTTATCTCAGTCAGTGTGAACTGGCCACTCATTCTTGCAGATGCTGTGTCATTCCTCACTAGGACTGAAACAATCTGGGCATAACGCAGACCCCCAATTTTTTATTCTTTATTTTTTAAAGTATAATTCCAAATGGCCTAACATATAGTGCCTAGAGATCACATAAAACATTTTTGTTGCTGAATCTTAAAACAGTGCTGCTCTCTTTTGTTAAATTCTGTAGAGTTTGTCCCTAAAAGAAGCCATCTCTAAATGCATTTCTCTATAGCAAAGTCATTTCAGGGCAATATACAGAAATTTCTTTACCCATACAATGTTAATGTTAACTTCGTCAACACCTCTCTAAATAATTTCACAATAAACTTTGTGGGACAGATTCATTCCTGAGGAAAGCCAGCAGAAGTCAGTATAAACAGACTTATATGAGCACCTTTTTTACCACAGATGAATTTATCACCAGCTCCACAGTTGAGAAGTTTGATCCAATAGTAAGGCATCTGAGAGTGAAAATGCAAACTTATCATAAGACAAAAGATACTGTCACTACCTGATAAAACCTATGTTAAAAATACTAGTGTTCCTTCAGACCCAATTAATTCCAATAATTACACAGTCATTAAAGCAACAGTCTAAAGGTGAAAATATCTTCGTAGAAGAGTTCATGTGAACAGTTATTTAATCTGCTTTTTAGAATATCTAGATGAATGACTTTTTGCCGAATATAGGACATTCTATTATCAGGTCTTTGCAGTCATTCTACGTAATTACTTCTCTACCAGGATCATTTCTACTCCTAGGTCTCTATATAAGGCTAGTTTAGAGGGAGAAATTTTATTCTTGCAGCTCTAGGAGAGGCCATTTCATCATTCTGTGAGTGGTTTCACACTATATTTTCCTCACATTATCCAGCACTAAATAGACAACTATTAATTTCCAGGCAGCCTTTTCAGTAGTGTGTCTGAGGGCTGCTGCCACAATAAGATTTGAACATTCAAATTCTATCTTATCTCCAGTGTGAACACTTCAGTCTCAAACACAAATCATTAATACCGTGTCTGTGCTGCTGCTTAGCCAGGTATGCTTGCATATTTCAAAAGAATATGTTCCTCTCACCCACCTTCCCCACTAAGCAGCCTAACAGTCCCAGTTATAGACACATTTCTGCACTTTCATTCTCTCAGAAAGCTGATGAATATTCATTCTATGCAAAGTGGAACAGTTTGAACAGAAATAATGGGATGCCTCACCCTTGTGCCTTAAAATAGCCAACCTTTTGTGATCAGCATATTCACCTGCAAATGGGAGATACCAGGTCAAATTCCTTCAGGCAGCAAAAGAAATTTAACCCAAGCCTCCCATAGTCTTGCTAGGACAGGTGGGTTTTCTGTTCCAAGCTTTTCTTTGCTATATCTTCCTGGTTAGCTTGGCTTAGTCTGTGTCTACATGTAACTCTTGATCCCTTAAATAATATAGGTCATTTATGAAATAAATATGACTGCCTCTGTGATGCACAGCTGGGCTTCCTTTCGGTGGAAACAGTCTGCATAGATCTGAGATCCCAGCCCTATCTGAGCAAAATAGATATGTACTCAGACTGAGAAATGTGAAAGTGGACACTCTTTACATGGTCTGGATGCTGGCATTAAATAACCTGACATACTGGAATCTCTGGGAAATGCCTCTCTTTCCTCAGGCTGTGTGGAAAGCAGAGCTTCACAAGCTTTTTTAACTGGAGAAACAGCTAACTCTGTCTTGCAGTGTTGCCACAACTGTTTTCATTTATAAATGCCTACAGATAGTTTAGCCTGGAATGTTTGTTTATTCCTTTTGCTTTCTTCAACACTCCTTGCTTGTGTGCTTGTGTGTGTAACACTATATATACATGTAGGGGAAGAAGTGGTTCAGTTTTGGCATTGGTTTTATGCAAAACCTTTGGATTTCTTGCAGACTACTAACTCAGAGTTGTGGATCCTTTATATACTATGGTGACTCTCTGCTCCACTGCCAGAATCTCTGCAGACTTGCTGTGATTCACAAATGTTAGTGAACTTCTCTTCACTGCATTCCTGTAGATATGGTTAAAAATTCCGTTGCTAAAATTCCATTGTCAGAGATATCCAATGCTTTTAGAAAGGCACCTAGAAAATCATGTTTCAGAGCACTTTTTAATGAAGAGACCTTTTTATGAAGTTTTATGCAGTGGGAACCACTTCCAGCTGGAGTTTTGAGCAGTCACTATGCCTGCAAATTCATCCACAGCTGTTTCGTATTAGATACCCAGAAAATGAAGGAAGCATAACTTGTGGCCACTTTTTGAAAACTGTGGTTTGGATGACCTTCTCAGCACCGTGCAGATTTTGAGGAGAGATGAAGGGACACAGTCCCAGCTCTGAATGCTAGTACTCAGATTTGGAGTGAAAGAGGCGGGT
>VYXC01013400.1:453123-550328 GCA_013397175.1 Platysteira castanea | reverse complement strand
GGGGGGGGGCAATATTTTCCTCTGGTTCATACCCTTCATTTGACATAGGACAACACTGACTGCAGGCACTGCATGTGTTAGAATGCCTGTGAAAATAAATAGTATATGATCATTGAAATAAAGAATTCATTTTAACATTTTTAATAAAATCAAAATACTCTTTAAAAGCAGTAGTAGTCCAGGAGCAGCCCATCTTGTTCCTTCTGAGTGCTGGCGTTTACGATCAGCATAGGCAAAAGGAGCTGTGGTTACAGAACCAAATGTTGGCTTCTCAAGTGATCTGGTAATGTAGTTTGGTTTATAAAGGTTCAGGGGATCTGAGAGATGAGCCTGGCCATGGATTAGTTTATGTAGCCTAAACATTAGGAAGTGAAGCAATTATAAAATGAATTAATTTGAACTTTTTTCTTTTCTGGGAGGGGTGAGAGTTTAACTTTTTACTTAGGAGATTTTAATAGAAAAATAATGCCAAGACTCACTCTGAAGCTTACTTTAGGCTCAGCAAGAGGAGAAAATAGATGTTGATAGACAGTGGGGACAGATAAGAACTGTGTTATTACCCGCACTAGTGGTTTCCTGGTAACCTGGGGTTAAACTTGATGGTAAACTTAATGGAACCAGGGTGGCTTGTTCAGAGGAGCCTGTGTGTATATACACAGCGTCCGTGTGCACACTGAGTTGAAGGCAATGTCAGGAAAGTACCTAGAAACATGACCCAGAGAAGCAAAGCCTGAGACTTTCTGAGGCACTGAGGCAGGAAAACTTCTACATTTGTTTATTCTATGCCTAACAAAGCAAAATTATGTTGATTTGGGGTTTTTATCCTCTTTTTCTTTTGTGAAATAAAATTGCAAGGCAAATGTCCCTTTTTCCTCCTTCTTTCCCCCACCCCGCCCCTCTGTTAAGTAAGATTGACTTTTATTTGAATGCTTTATAATTACTTGACCAAAGAAACAGCAGTGGTAGAACAGACTTCAGGTTTGGAACAGTCTTGCCCATGCCTTGGAAAGATATTACCTGGTAGCAGTAGGGGAAGCAGAGATCTGAAGAGATAAACCTCTGAATTGAAGTAATATGTTGTTTCTGTGATTCTGATTATTTCTGGTCATTTTTGTTTCTATTTATGCCTTTTTCCCTCCCTTCTTTTGGGAAGTGCACAACAATATTAATGTTAATTTTGTTATCAAAATAATAAAATTTGGTTTGAATTTACATTCTACTTCAATTTCATTACTTTTAAGAAATTGTGTAAAGTATGTAAATTTAAATTAAGTACCATAGTTTGTGGAAGATTTAGAAGATAATAATTTTATTAGAGCTGTTGAGATTATTAGATATGCCTAATAAAATCTAGTTTAAGATCGTTATGAGACAGTATGGTTTCACTGGCAACTTGACTAAATCAAACCTTGACCAAGGAAAATTAATGTTGGAAAAAACATCCTTACAGATACTACTCGATAAATAGGGAATTCTGTAGTGATTTTATATATCACAGGCTGGTCCTGAGCCTACCAAAATAGAAGTGGCAGAAAATAGTTTCAGTGGAGGTGCTGGAAACAGCTTTAGAGACTTGGTTCTGCTGGTTGTTCTACTTCAGTGTCATTTCTTGAAAATAGGGATTCCTGCAACACAATCTGAAGTGCAGATAAGCCTTCTGTCCTTGTTTCTAGTGCAACTAACCCAGCAATGCAGAGTAAGAAGATGCTGCTGGTACAGCAGCTAGGTGAAAATGCTATTTTTTTGATAACAAAAGTAATGACTTCTGATGACTACACTAGATTATGCAGAGAGAAGTCATTAAAAGTCAAGACCAGGTAGGATGGGGCTTTGAGCAACCTTGTTTAGTGGAAGGAGTCCCAGCCCATGGTAGGTGGGCTGGAACTAGATGATCTTTAAGGTTCCTTCCAACCCAGTTCTATGTTTCTATGATACAGTGCTGTATGTATAAAAACAGGAACTTCTTTGTCACTCCCATGTCTTGACAAAAAAGAATTGCAGAGCAAACACATTTAGGAACAGTGTTTCTTCTAATTTGTGGCCCACAAAAAATGCTGTAGTAATTTTTTTGTGGACGTTTGTATAACTTTCATAAATAATTTGTGTTGCTTTTCTTGGCGTATACCTGAACAGGACTATGTAGTTGATGCCTTTCACAATATGACTTTATAAAAGGAAGGCTAGGCTTCTGCTGCAGCAATATTAGCTACCAGTGGGGCCCAGCAAGAATAGGGGTAAAATCTTTTTAGGAGAGGGAGTTTGTTCTCCATACCTGATTCAACTCATCTCAGACAAATAAAACAAGAAATGCAATTAAACCTATAACAATAAACCAATAGTAAACATCAGACATGCAATACCTAATGTTATTATAGACTGGCTAAAACACAGACAGTACACTACACTACAAGCATTTTTGAGAATTCCTACACAAAACTTGATCTTTATTGCTTTTAAGATGAAGGTTTGAGAAATCAGGAAGTCAGAATTACAACTGGAAAATTTGGGGGAGAAAAGGACAAATACATAATTTACACAAGTAACAACGAAGTCAATATTGCAAATAATTATAAAGATAAGGCTGTGGAACACGACAAAGGGATGTGGTGCTCACCATCACATCATGGACATTGCCCTCTTTTGCCATAGGTCATTACATACAGACTAAAAAGAGATGGGGCAGAACTTTCAGTAACAAAATGTATCCTTTAGATCCTGTACATAGTACAGAGAACATCATTTCACTGGCACCACTATTAGAAGGTTCATAAGGTGATCTGTCACCCATCTTGAAGAGTAGCTTTTGTTTACCCACACAGAAGCGATTACTTACTTCTGTTTTTAAAATGTTGATTTCTACTGATGAAGAAGCACCAGGCAATGACTCCACTACAGAAGCTAAAATGTGCAGGAGAAGGTCTAGGATACCTTTTCTTTGTTTTGCTCTGTGTAGAAACAGACTTGTATGGCACTCCATAAAAGATGAAGAATGAGTATTTGCTTAAAAGAAAGATGTCTAATGCTGAATTTGCACAAATTTTAATTAGGTAGAAGATAAACCTTATTTTTATTTTGCCTTTTATGTAGCGAATAAATTCTTTTTGTAAATTATTTTCCATGGATAATCCCCAGCAGACATTGGTGAAATGCTTTGAGGAAAAACAGAGCAGGACTGAGCTTTCATCTTTCTTCTGGGAGCACCCAAGTAGTACTCATAAGAGATATGGACAAACTGGCAGGGCAAGAAATACTGGGAAACCTAAGCATAAAAGGATATGAAAGATATGGCAGGAGAGAGAGAATTTTTAAGTGGAATGCAAAACTATGCAGAAAATACGTGAGTTAAATTCTCTCAAAGCTGAAAATTACTCATCCCTTTCAAATGCAAATGTTATAAAGATGTCGTCTATCTGAAAAGGTAAGAGTGCTCACTTACTAATGACACATAATATCAAACATATTTTAATTCAGTCTATTGGCAGTCTGCTAGTCAGGAAATTGATCTAGGCAGCAACAGAAGTCATTAGAGATATTTGCAGAGGTTCCAAAAATAGGCTATACATTTTTACCAGAAGTCTGTATCCAAGAAGGTGGTAGCTAGAATTAACTTCAATTTCCTTGGTGACAGCAATGGCTGAATGAAAATACCTACAGTATGGTAAAGCTAGTGCTGTTGTGCAGCCTTGCAAAAAGTTTTTCCTTTTAACCCAGTGCTCAAGATTTTAAATGAAGTGCTATTGCAATTTCTTATGCTGAAATGTTGAGTGAGGTGTTTGGGGGCTTATTTGCATATAGAGGGATTGACTTACACTTGAGGGGGAGGGCATAAACTGGGGTGACAATTAATTAAAAGATAATTTACAAAAAGTGAAGGTTTAAAAATTCAGCATCTGACTTTATTTGTAACATTCTTCAGTGAATCACAAGTTTAATTCTCTCTGGCTAGAAAATTATTAAACCCCTCAAGTTTCTGTTGGGATGCATTCAGCAGGGTGTCTAAATAGCTCGTCTGCAGAATTGTATGCAATTGTCAAAATGTTCAAGCAAGCTATAAATAGCCAGAAATAAAGTAAAACAGCTTGCTTCCTCCACAAAGTTGTATTATTGTGCCCTACAGTACTTCATGCATATCAGGAGATTCTTTCATTTAAATAGGGTCTCCGTTCCTCATCAGTCAAAAATAACTGGGAAGAACTGGGTTTGAAGACTGCGCTGTTCAAACTTGTCCCTACCATGTCATGGCTGCACTGTTCCCACCGAGCCAGCCCTCCACCTCCACCCTCTGCTGTCACCTCCAGCACAGATGTCCTCAGCTTTGTCAGAACTCATGCTGGCAAGCAGATACATGCATGTCAGGCTTTTCCATGGTCTTTTTTCTCAAAGGTTTCATCAAGTGTGCCAAAATCGCTCTGAGTTGACAAATTTCAATGTCTTAAAAATACTGTTGTCAGTTGTGAGAGATCAGTGCTAAGACCGTGAATATATGGATCTCATCCTCTGTTGTGGATCTTCTTAGGATAAGAACAATCATAACAGATTTTGGTAATACCACATAGGTACCTGCTGCTGCATCCATTTTCCAAGGAACCACAGGCCAGAGGGAGCAGTGGAGGAACAGGACACTCTCTCAGGAGCAGTGACGTGCATTATTCCTTTCAGTCTGCCTGGCTCCCAATGGCCACAAATCCTTCAGCTCAGAAATTCTAAAGTCTGACTGGAAGCCTACTGAGGTCAGAGGCAGTCCATTTCCTTTGAGGGACAGAATGATAGCTTTTAGCACGTCAGTAATATTTTTGTGCACTATCACTTATTATCACTTATTTTGCTAAGTATATTTCAGAGGCAGATCATCAGCTTTTAGATCTACAACCTAGACAAGTTCATTGCTAATAACACTATGACAAATTTATTTTCTTTTATGCTTTTGGGGGGGCTCCTAGTATTTGTCTACTATGCAGTAAGTCAATGTCACAGTGCATGTGTGTAGGATATAGAGACAACTCAGACTGTTTGCCTCCCTCAGTGAGACTGAGTCATGAAAGAAAAGGTTCCTTTCAGATCTTGCAATATCGTTTGTTATTTAACACAATTCTATCTTTTGTTTTGTAACAAAAATGGTCTTTAATAGCCTTAAGTAAAGGTGATCTCCATTTGTATATGGGAAGGTGTAGAAAACCATTTGGCACACTGTGACTAATGCTGAGGGAAGCTGTTTTTGTTATTGTGTTTAAAGAGGATTATGCAGTAAAATTCTTTGGTTTTAGCAATCAGGAAATTTTAAAAGAAGCCGTCTGGTCATGGCAGCTCTGCGTCTCTCTGGAGTTGTGATACTCAACAGTAAAACAGGCGTTGCTATGGCAATTAAGCATTTTTCAACATTTTGGGTTTCTTCAGATTTCTTCAGTTATTAGTAATTTCCTAGAACAGTTTGGTATGTTAAAATATCACTTATTCCTCATAAACAGACTATTTAGAGTCTAATTCTTGTTTTTTGAAAGTCTATGTCAAATATCCCACTGACTCTTATGGAAACATGACTTGACCTTAAATATTTCAATTTTTGTATTATTTCCTTCAAGTATATACTTTTTAATCAGAAGTATTGAAAATGCCATGGTTTCTGACATCAGGGCTTTCGCAGGCACCTTATTTGTGGCAGGACAGTTCAGCTAACTTGGGAAGCCCCAAGGCCCATTTCACACTTCCTGCCAATGCAGTGTTGTCCTTTGAGGCACTGCAGCACCCAAGCATTGTCATTCTCAGAACACTGTGCCCAAAAGGCTGTGAAACCAGAGCTTCTTGTATGAAAAAGACAACTTTGTAAGAAGGAAAAAAGACGGGATTATCATAGAATCACAGAACCATAGAAGAGCATGTTTGAAAGGACCTCAAGTTCATCTGGTCCAACCTTTGTTGTCAAAGGCACAGTCTAGACAAGACGGCCCAGAACAGTATCAGCTGAATCTTAGAAGTGTCCAATACTGGGGAATCCCCCACTTCCCTGGGAGATTATTTCAATGGCTCGTTGTTCTCATTTTAACAGGCAAAAGAATGCCATAGTCTGCAGCTTTCACCAGTGACATTTACCTCTGAGCCACCTCTGCCTCAGGGTGCTTTTCCCCCATAAGTGACTGGCAGGATGCAATGGAGAAATTCCTCTACATGGAGATCCTGGAGGCAACTCCTACACTGGAGCTGAAGGCTGTGTCACCCATCACTGCAGCACCTGAAGTTCCCTGCTCCTGGGGGAGACCAGAGACCCCAGAGGCTGCCTGGGCACCACCAGGCAGCTCAAAAAAAGTCACAGTAGCCAGGTACTGGATGACGAGATTCCTGCCTGTGCTTAGCTCAGACTGTCCTTTTGGATGTCCAGCTTTTCAGATCAACCAAGTGGCTTAATCCTGTGAAAAGACAAACTGGGCTGTCTTCCATCTCTTTGAGAATATCTGAGTGGCTAAAAGTATCTTCAGTCTCCTCTTTACTTGGCAGCTGCCCTGATAGCTAAGGTATTGTATAAACAGTGATCAGTCACTGCTGCCACTGTCGTTAACAGCAACTGCTGTTGCCATTTCATTAAATTCAGTGTGTGTGCAGTATGTGCAGATCAGGCCTCCAGATGGGTCTCCTAAGAGGCATGCCTATTTTGTGAATCTTAGGATGGAGATGGAATCTTTGGTAGGAGATGAGATTATATCGTATGTTCAGGTCAAGTAAAATAATATCTCTGGCTGTTTGTGCTAACACAGGATTTAGCACCCCGGTAAGTTTTCTTTGGAAAAGGCTTAGGTACAAACAGACTTTCAGGCATCAGAGGAGAGGTCAGGATTTTTTCTTTTTGAATCACTGTCTTGCACCCTCGTATCTTCTGCTTCAGCAGTGCTTTAGATGCCCAAATATGTTTTTTGGAACTTGTCCTTAAGGAATTATGAGACCAATTGTCATCTCTGTTTTGCCAAATATGTAGTATCTATGTCCTGTATACAGTACTGGAGATTTCTGCAGTAAGATGTGACCAGTATAGACAAAGTTTTTAGTTTTATTTTTAGTAATTGGAAATTCTACCTCTTTATTCAGAGCTCAGAGAAAAAAAGCAAATGTTTTGGTGCAAAATCATTCCTCAAGTTGAAAGAAACCTCTTCTCCTTTTCTCTAATAGAGTCACAAGGTCTGGAGCACATCAACCTACAAGAGACTTCAGCCCAACATGATCTTTCCCGGCTGTCTTACTTAACCAAGGACAAAAATTATTCCTTGACACACTATTCATTCTAGTCTTGCATTTACAGTGCCCTGATTTTTAACGCAGGGTTCCTGCACTATTCTGAAATTACTTTTTCCTGAAATAATGTGTACAGGTAATGTGGGCAAGTACCAGCATAGATCTTCTCAGCTTCTCCTCTCTTCTCCCTTCTTCAGAATAGTAGTTTATAGTACTTTGATGCAGTGTGCCTTACAGTGTATCTCCTTGTTAGCTTACTCAACAGTTAAGGATCTACATCTTTAATTACCTACAGCTTGAAGGTAATTAATTATAGCCTTCAAGATTCTGTCTCCCAAATGATCATATTTAGTTCAGCTTATAGCAGGAAAAGCATAAACAAATATTTTTTTCACTGAAATGCTGCAGGAAAAGCTGGCCTCAGAGCTCAAACAAGGAGCTGGCCTCAATCTATTGCTGGATCCGTCCCCAGTGCTTTGGATTGTCCCCTCAGGTGATTGATGAAAAGTGTGGTAACCCAAAGTTTCTATGGCAAACATAGCTAAGTCAGCAGATGACAGCTTCAGAGAAAAGAACATCTCATTTTCTGGTCGTTGAGTATATGTCAACAATGCAGACTGACTGGATCAGAGTTCAGGAAGTTCTTGCATTTTTCTGGTTTAGCCCCAGTGATTTGCTTCCTATTTTAGGAAAATGTGTCTATCGTAAGTGTAGTCTGTAGTGGTCTTAATTACAGCTGTTGTTCACAGGCATCACTACTTTAGGTGGGATGAAACCAGTACAAGAAATGTATCAAAGAATTTGCCAACAATACCAGGTCAACAGTCATCTTGTTTGTCTTCTGCATTTTCAGTGAAGTCATTTATCTCTGGTTAGATGGAGCTCCACCAAATATACTTAATACAAACCAAAAAATCAGCCAAACCCACCAAGGTTAGTATACATTTTCATGGGTTATCTGAAATTAAAAATATTTAATGTGCTTGATAAGTATTCATTTGTGGTCAGGCTTGCAAAGTGGTCAGACGCTAGTGCTAACACTGACCACTCCAGCAATGGATATAGTATGTAGCAGTCAACAAAAGATCTAGAACAGAAGACCTGGTTACTTGTCTTCTTAGACTTGATAGTAGATTCTGGAGATTTTTACCAAAGTAAAATGTAATTCTCAAGGTAGCTTCCCGAGCTGTACAAAGGATGTGATAAGATGGTTTCTGAATGAGAAGAATTTGCCCAGACCCTGAACTGGCAGTAATATTTTCTCAGTATTTCAGTTTCTTGACCAAGTGTGGCTCAGAGTTTTGACAAACATTTCTCCTTCAGGAAGCATGCAAAGGGTGCACACTCAAATTCAGAGTTCCAGAATCTTGAAAGAACTCGGGTAGTTAGATGTGTATCTCTGCAGGATGGCTTTGCCACAATGACCATGGCTTAGCGTCACTTGGCAGGTTGTAACAAGGTCATTTTTGGATAGTATTCCTGAAAGCAAAGAGTTCAGTTAGCAGAAGGAACCCATTGCCCCTCGAGCATGTATGCCCAGGTCCCCCAGCCCAATAAACACTTTGGGAATTCTAGAACTTGTTTGAACACTACAGCTTGAGATTTGACCTCGGTCAGCTTCTGATCAAGGACTAAATTTTTATTTCCACAATAGTCCAGCAACTTTCAGTCAAGGTCTTTGATCTTTACAGATAAGGTCCCATTTTATACTGCAGCTGTTCACTCACCATTCTTGTGGTGTTTAGGGGCCCTTACTCAGATCAGTAATGTCTGATCGATGGACAAAGATTGAGGTGAGCCAGAACAGGCTTGCAGGAATTTCCTGAGGAAGAATGACAACAGCCCTAATGTGACTATTAAACATAGCTGAGTGTCCAAACACTCAATCATCAGTTGCAAGTACAGGTACTGGAAGAGATGTGTCATTGGGGTCAGACTAAACCCCTCACAACATAGGTTTTCACAGAAATATTTTTTTAATGAAAACTGCTACATGTGAGTTTCATCACTGTAGATACCTCCATGTTAAAGGCATGGAGCAGATTGCTGAGGACAAACTGGTCATTTTTAGGAGGTTCAGTGTGATCTAGTGACAATGTCTGTTATTTAGTGATGGCATCAAATAATGACATAATCATTGTCACTTGGCTTAGCGAGACTTTGACAAATCTCTTGCTGCTCTGGGTGCTGCTGTGTTTCAAACCTACCTTAACTGCGTTCATAGGTGTCAGACTAACAATTTAGGAGGAGTATTTAAAGAAGAGACAAAATATTTATCAAACTTCCTAACAAAATATTAGGTATTCTCTTTGCTTCTTCAGATTTTTTTTAAGGACTGTATAATATTTTGGGCTTCTGGGTCAATGGCAGAGAGCTAGTCAGATCCTTTCCTGGCTTATTTTTTTCAGTTTTGATGCTCACCCAAATCCCTTAGATTTGATTTTCCATTTGCTTCAGTTAGAAGCAGCATGACAAACAGATAGTTCTGGGGTTTTAACCCTATAAGCAGAAACAATGGAGGCTAAGACCCTGCTTTTTACTCTACCCTTTCTTTGATAATGTATAACTTACTGTTAGCAGAGCTTCCACTATTGCCCCATACTAATACCATACAACAGGTTTACTGTATTAATGACACCTTCCATAGAGCTGCTTGATGTAGTGTGTCTTTATTCAGGGGCTTTTTCTTGGAAGAGGAAAGGATTGTTGCAAATGGGAGGGAATGATCTGTAATTTATTTACCTATTTAAAAAGAAAACAAAATCTTTCCGCATAACCTCAACAAACAGAGAAGGAAGACTCCACTTAATAAATTAACTAACTCTATTTATATTTCATTCAGAAAAGATATACTGAACATGCTGGTGGTGTTGCACAATGTTTAGCTTGTACAATCTGAACTTTATGTGGACCTTCTGTGAGGCTCTGGCATTTCCTTTCTGGTGATTTTTAATATCTTCCAGTTCATTCATGCTGGAGAATTTAAAAACTCCTGCACCTCATATTTATTATTCTCTATTTCACTCCAGGGTCAGTCCCTCTCTAAAAGAGCCTTCTGCATTATCCAAAGGACAAGTTGCTAAATGCCTCTCTTCAGTGTATGAGTGTATCTTTAATAGTGAAATTTGGTGGATGCTCAGGGATGCTCAGGGATTACTCTTCCCTGGAACAAGGAGTTCCAGGGTGCAGATGGGTGTTACTCAGGATGAGAACTAGGAAAGGCTCGTGGGGCAGCTGCCCTACTGCCAATAGACTAACTGAGAGGGTGCAACCAGAATCACAGAATGGTTGGGGTGGGAGGGGACCTCTGGAGATCAGGGTCACCTAGAGCAAGTAAGTGGATGTCTGTGGCTGCTCAGGCCTCAGGTCCTGTGGAAATGCAACAAAACAGGCAAACTTTGGGCTGTGAGATCTCCCAGACACTTTCCTGACCAGAAATGCTCAGGCAAATGAAGATTATTAATGATATAAATAATAATGTGTGAATTATAGAACCTACTTTTTTTTTCACTTGAAGGCCTGATGTGCTAGAGCAACAGCCGCTCAACGCTCACCAATTTAGGCTGTTTAAAGTTCAGTCTTTCTGAATAATTATTATAGTAAATGCATCAGATATAATTTTTGCTGCTGCTACCTTACCTGGCGAGCCACATTATTTTGGGTAAAGTCCACTGCATAATGCACTGCCTCTGAAGTGTAGGAACATCAGACAGTGGGGAAAAATGAGGAGAATAGTTTCTGATTAGCTAAAAATTCAGGTTTAAATCATGTCACACCATGTAATGTCAGGTAAAAGAGTTGCTGTATCAGAATTACTGATTTTCATGGCTGGTATTTCATTTCCACTGCTTGACTTCTGGAAGGAATAATTGCAAGTAAAGGTAGATAGACTCCCACTAAGTTGTATTTCCAACCCAAGTTTGAGGTCTGAATTGAAATTATAGACAGTCATAAGTAGTTTTCTCTTTAAAAATCTCTAAATATCTTTATTTAGATATACGCTCTGTATCTCTAAATCAGTCTCACAGAAACACTCTGAATTTCATCTCAAAAAACTGAGAACAGTGATTGTTGCAGTGGTCCAGCCTGAAGATTTCAGGCTGAAAGTGTTTGAGGGTGTCCAGTGGGTGGATTTCCCCACCCTCGACAGTGGGTCTGAGGGCAGGTCTGAGGAAGAGACGGGAGTGTAGGCCGCGCCCCCACTGGGATGCCACTCCAGGCTGGGTCACCGCCCCCTATTCTGGCAGTTTCTGTGTTCGTCATAAGTCTTTTGATATGTTATTGTTTTCTCCCTGTTGCTCCCGCCTCCTGAGCTTTCCCATTGGTTTTCCCCCGATCACCCCATATTGTGTAATCCCTATGTTTATTCATGAACTCCTTATGAATATGTTAATACTTGCTAGAAAGTTCTTGTCAGTTAGTCCCCTCATTGGTTCATTTGAATTGTACCCTCCCCTGAAACTGTGTTATTGGTTAGCTGTCATCCCTCATCATCCCCCTATTGGTTTTCTCCCTCTGTACCGCCCCACTCTGCCCCCCTTTATCTGTCTGTGCAACCCCTGCTCTGGGCTCTTCGTAGCTCAGCTTGCCAGGTGCTGGGTTCTCCCGGCCTCTCAGGGTCGGAGAATAAAGTCCTGTGTTGCTGCTACTCGAAGTCCCTCCTTTTCCCCTTCACTTCTGCTATATACGATCACTATCCACCTGAAGGCTGCCAGTGCTCGCCAGAGCCAGACGCAGTGACCAGAGATCGGTCAACCAGACCGAGGCTGTACCGACTTGGACGCCTTGGCACAAAGCCCACTTGGCCTCCGGGCCGCCAGCGGCCGGATCGGCTTCAAGTGATCTGGAGATGTATCTGTATCTGTATCTTGAGCTGATTATAGCTTACTGTAATTTCTGAAAGGCTACAGCCTCCAGGCATGATTTCTAATGGTGACTCTATGTATCACATCAATACTTATAAACAGAAATGAAGAATTAGTAAATTGTAGACCAAAAAAACCAAATTCTGTATTATGAGAGAAAGAGCTCCCTGGATTGTGACAGGCAAGGAAGGGTGAGAAAACCCCAGCTGTGTTTCATGCAACAGGACTGCTTGTGAGTAGGTCTAAGAAGTAAAAATACATTGAGCTGTTTATATTGGCTCAGCTGTCAGCTAAATTAGAGAAGCAGAGATAGAAAGAAGATAGTAAAAATAAAACATGTCAGTTGAAATATGTGTGAGGGAAGATAGTCCACTCTGCAGGATGGAAGCAGAAGCAACGGAAACAGGTATCAGGGTTGGAAGTGAAGGTCTTATGATGGGAGAGAAGGACAAATGAACCAAAACTGAAGACTGAAGCTTAATTAATCCCTGATGTATCAGCAAATTAGTAGGAGAGAGGATCAGAAGGTGAAAGAGGAGAACTGGTGAGAAATCATTAAAAACAATGCCTGAGAAATTATAAGGAGATGAAATGATGAAGCACAGAGGGAGGAAGAGGAAATACGAAGTTGAACTAGAGTAAAGAATAAGAGAACGGCCAGTACATGCCAAGTTTGTGAACAAGAGTGTTGAACTGGGACTACCTTTTCCATGGTAGCTTCTCTTAACTATATAAGAGTTGCACTGTGAAGATTTTCAGCTTTTATGAAAGGGGACATCCAGAGCTTAGCTTGTCACATTCTCTTTTTTCTCCTTCTATCACTTTCAGAGGTATTGTGTTTGTCCTCTGGAAATCATCCTTCTCCTGTAAGATATTAGGCAGCACACTTTTCTTAGTGCCTGATAAAGAGCTGAAACGAGCTATTTCAGACTAAGGTATTTTTAGTGCCTCACCAGTCACTGCTTTAATAGGCTTTTATGGCTCAGCACAAGTTCCCTGCAGGTAGATACTGAAAGCCTAATCCAAAATTGCATAAAGACAACTGAAAAGAAGTAACATCGTATTTTCAAGCAGATCTACAATTCCTTTGTCCTGCAAGAATGTGATCAGAGGCCTAGGGCCGCAATACATTTGTTCAATATGCTTATCTTAGCCCTTTGAGAGAAAAAAGAAAGAAACAAACAAACAAAAAAAAAATTAAAATAGATATAAAATAGTGGAAACAAGAAATATGGGGTATTAGAGCTCTAGCTACCTAGTATAAAGTATAACAGAAGGATGTCGGATTCTGCTAAATGTATCTCCATTGCTAGATAGTTTATAAATGACCATTTCTTTTCAGGCAGCAAATCTAATGATTCTAAAGCTTTAGTCTCAGTTTTTGTCTTGGGCCACATTTGGGCAGTTAATAGCATCAGGAAAAAATTCAGCTTAAATCCTGAAATGTCCAGGTGCAGCTGATCTAATTTTAACAGGAACTACATGACCAGATACATAGTCATCTCCTTTTTCTTCAGCAAACAACTGTTTTATTGAAACTTCAAGAGACTGCTACCAGCTGTGTGATAACTCTTCCAGAACATATCAGGTTCCTAATGAACAAAACTGTTCATCCCAGCTTTTTAACTCATCAAACCGTGGCACCTTCACTATTAAGAGAGCATAGGCAGTTGTGGATCCCTGCTTCAAGAGACCTTACACACCCCACCGCCCACATCTGCTTTCCGTGGTAGGTTCTTGGCCACCGAACAGCTGGTGGGTTCTGGTACAATGATGCTCCCTGAAACTAATCAAAGCTCATTTTTCCCTTAAAAGTACGTGTGCCAATCCTATCTCTCAGCCCCAGTGTATAGGTTATGGGGGGGATCAAGAGCTTCCTTATGAAATTAATTTCCATTAAGAAATGACAGTTTGTTGGAAAATAATTCCTCAAGCCAACTCTTCCACCAGTTCAACGTTCTCTTTGATTTTATTCAAAGTCTCTGCTTGTTTCTGGTGAGCTGGAGGTAGGCTGGGGTTTCCAAGTCCCCCAGCTGGTGGTTGCAGGGAATAGGTAACTGGTGTCTGAGCAATACGTAACTCAAGTTACCACCAGAGTTGAGGATCTTGGGCTCTCTTGGTGGGCTGTCTCTGCAAATCTCATCCCAAATCCTGGCCTTCCTGGTGGCAGCAGCCTCTTGGTCATCAGGAGAGTAGATTGCTGCTTAGCTGGGTATCTGCTGCTCAGGGTCTCCATATCAGCCCAGTGAAGGAGAGAGCAGCAGTCCCTCAGTTGGTCTCTCTTCTTGGTAGTCAGCAGGTTTCAGAGTTTCTCCTTCATGCTCTCTGCCCATGTCTCTCTGCAGAGCAGGCTTTCAGCTCTGTGGGAGCCTGCCTACACAGCGGGCAGCCAGAGGAGCTGGGCAGCCCAGGAAACAAGCTGAAAAAATGCCCACATCCTTCTAAAGTGGAATTTTTTCAGGCTTTTCCGTCTCACAAAAATGTTCTGATTGTTAGCTTTTGTGCCCCAGCTCAGCATGGCTTTTCTTTTCTTTCAAAAATAAAGCAATTTGGAACAAAAAACAGTCGTCTGACCAGCTCTGGTTATTTTATTTCCCTTTTTGGGCCATACCTGGATACTCACCAGGATACCCTGACTGGGGAGCCAGAAGCAATAGGCTCTCATGGAAACCAAGGCCGGAATTTCCATCTCTGGATGGAAAGCCATCCCACTGAGCATTAAAATGACCTCTAGATCACAGTGAAAGCTTGGACTAGTGCTTCTATGGCTCTAGATGAAAGGAGAAGGTTAAGCTGGGCAATGTTTGAGGTGTGGCATAAAGCTGTTTTGGCTACACTCTTCTTAGCTGATGGAATGATGTTTGGAAGAGATAATTACTTCAGCTATTATTATGAGAATAGGTACTTCATGCTCTTAAACTCAGAGGAAGAGAGAGAATGAGAAACAATGAGACACTTAAATAGCAGAGCTTTAACTGGTTATTGTCAGTATGCAGGCAGAACCCGTGGTAATGGAGCTCACTGATAATACTCAGCAACAGTAGCAATTCGGAAAGCATCTAACAAACTTTAGACCCATATAAAACCCATGCTGACACTGTAGAGTTTTGGAATTTGTGTTCTTTCCTTTTTCTTTCTTCTATTTAATTTATTTGCTTATTTATTTTTGTTTTGGGTTTGTTTGAGGGGTTTTTTTTGTCATTGCTTTTGGGTTTGGATATATTATTTATCTGTGGGGGTTATTACATGATGTGTATCATAAGGAGATGCTTGGGTGTTAAATGTTTAAGATTGCTCCTTTTAGATTTGTCATGGCAGGAAGAATTATGTACATGTTGCTACACATTAACAAGATTGACTAGAAAATATTACATGACACACATGTATCACATGTATTGCTTTTTTTCTGAGGTTTGCACTTCCAGCATTATGATTTTTTAAACTTGATAACCTTAAAATTGCGATGAACGTATTCCTTATATTTTATTTTTCATAGTAAGTATTTTTCATAAATACTGCATTAAAATGTTTGTAATGGCTCTTCAAAAATCAGACCTCAGAAATGGAAGGGAAGTTTAAGGAAGTGTTCTGATAAGTCCATTGTCTGAAAAATGCCTTATTTGACCAAGTAGGGAGGAAATTGAATATTGTAAAAAAAAAAATGCAAAGGACAATGTATTTAAATGCTTGCTATAGAAATCTAAAAAATACACCCAGCAAACAGTCTTCAGTGAGCTTTGTCAAATGTTTAACATTTTGCCGCATTAAATATAGGTGCCAGTTTCGCAAAACATGTAGAAGAAACAGTACCTCAAGGACCTTTCATCCACTTTCTAGATGGTTCATAAAATCAGCAATCTGTCCCTCATTTCAGTATAAAATCACACTGGATGTCTTTTATGGGGCATCTATTGACATGTAATTTCTTATTAAATATACCCTAATTGTATTTTGGTGACTGATTAGCAAGTCCAAAGTATTTAAATTAACATTAAACGAAATTTATCAAATGAAAATAAGTATGGTTTGCAAAGCATTATTTTCTGCTGTTCATTGGTTTCATGCTCATGAGTTCAAAATCTTAGCAGCTTCCAGTGAGTCACCCAATTTTTAGTGTAAAATATGCAAGGTTCAACTGTGCTTGAAGAATTAATTACTTTTTTACTTGAGTAAACTTGAAAGAAGAGAACAAAATATCAGTCTGCATGTAATTCTTTTAGTATTAATTCAGACTTTGCAGTTGTCTAAAAAGCTTTGACTTTTCACAGTCAAGTCTTTCCACTCAACCCTAAAATGAAAAGTGCAATCTTGTGTTTCTCACAGAACCTAGCTGTGTAGCAATGAATGGCACTAATTCATCCCAAAATCGCGTAGGAGAAGTGGGCTTACTCCTCAGCTGTCTTATTTATGTAAATAATAATGCTGCCTCCTTTTTCTCATGGTGTTTGGGGGTTTTTTCCTTCTCAATCTGAAATATTTGGCAAGAACTGAGCAATCTACACCTTGCAGTCAAGAAGAGTTATGAAGAGGAAAAACAGTGTCCTGGGCATCTCCCTGTCTGTGCTGTGAAGCAGCGCTGGCCGCATGCTGAGCTCTCCTTTGTTGCTCCTCAGAGGGTGCCCACCGCCCACCTTTGGGCTCCTGGCAGCAGTGCATCACCTTCTCCCCTATGCCTCACATCACCTCCTTAGCCCCTGCTTATGTTCATGACATGAATGGCTTGTAAAATATCTGTGCTGAAGCACTACATGTGCAGATAAGAGAAAAAACAGCTGCCTTCCCCAGGCCCATAAATCCACAAGTCTGATAGAATCAGACCTCTTTTTCTCATCTTAGAATCTTGCTCCCATCTGTAATTATACATAATAATTCAGTGCAGTCACTGGCATAACTGGCCATCTGTGTACTTTCATACATGTGAAACTAATACTGGGAAAAGTTACACAGGCTGGTGCCACTAATGTTCAGGAAGGAGCGATGGAGACTAATCTTAGGAACTAGATTTGAGCTGAAATTCGTTTTGGAAATGAAATGTGATTTTTCTTGTTGGCTTTGAGAGTTATGAAAGGACCAGACAGTACAACAGCAGAGCCTGATGGCTGTTGGAAGATCAAGGGTGGGACCAGAAAGCTTGCAATTTGTTTCAGGGGAAAAGACGATTGTGTTTTTCATACTTGTTGCTCAAATTTTGATTTACTCCTGGACAGCTTCCATTATTAATGAAATAAAGGACAGTACTTCAAAAACCCATCTTCAAAGATGCCTCTCTGAGAAACTCCAATAACAGGCCTTACTACCTATAGTATCTTTTTTCCAAGCTTTTCAAAAATTTAAAAATAGTATGGAGAGAGTGAACAGAGAGGGGAGAATCCTCATCCTTGTTTCAAAAGACTTCACTGTAATAAGAAATCGCTGCACAAGGCTGCCAGGCTTGAAAAGGTTAAAATGGAAAAGTGATACTTTTCCTGTGAGATAAGACTTGATGAATATATAGTGTGGACAATCACGTCAGAGCTCCACCTCTATCCACAAAATCAGATACAAACCTCCCTGTCAGAAAAAGAAGCCTTCTCTTAGCAGAATGAAAAAAGTCTTGTAAAAGGGTCCACTTTCTCTTTAACACATAGGAATATTGCTTAGGTATAGAGATAGTAGAGCATGAGCAGTTGAGGTGGTTTTCATAGTTCTGCAGCAGAATGAAGATACATTTTTGAAGAGCTGCTTCTTGGCAACCTCTGCTTGCAGTTTGATTGTCTGCACTCCCAGGACCCCAACTACCAAAGGTTCAGCGGGTCTTCTTCCAGTGAGGAAGCTTTCCAAAATGTTATTAAATGGCACAGAAAATGGTGACCAGGAGAAAATTGCTGCTATAAAGCAGTATGCACACCAGTATAATGCATCAACCAGGGGTGTCTGTATTGTGATCCCGCTTTTACCATAATCTCTCAAAGCTTATGTAGGCATTACATGTATTCAGATTTCTATATACGTTTACTGTATCTCACTTGTCTTTGAACTTTGAAGTCAGAAAAGCATTTTGATATTGAAGTCCAGCCAGTGAACACATGCTCACACACACATATGAGCCAGTTTCACATATAGAAACATTGCCTTACCAGCACCCATGTAAACACACAGCACTCACAAAAAGTACAGGCTGCCCAGTGCTGTTGCTTCTCTCCAACTGATTAGGATTGAAGTCCACAAGTGGAAAATACACATGTGTATTTTATATGTTGTATATATATAAAAACACATTCTGGGTCATTCTGGTAGCAGGTCAGAGCTTTCCTGGTCTCTTCACTTGCTGATACCCAGATATACTAGGTGTGGAGTTTCACATTCCTGCTCTTGTTGCTGACACACCCACCTCTCATCCTACTTTTCTGCAAGTCCGTTTTGAAGCTCACTAGCATTCACATATTTGTACTAAGAACAGAAGATCACTGTAAATAGGATTTAACCAGAATATCAATTAGATTGTGGTGAGGAAGCACAGGGCTCAGTTGGGCAAGTGCACTAACAACCTGCTTACATATAACCAGCTGTTTTCATACCCATTTACCTCCATTTTCACTTGCTTGTTCCTTCCCAATCGACCTTGAAGCTTTCCTTTTTTAACCTTTGTTTCATCCCCTAAATATCCCATAAGTCTCATACATTCCCACGGTCTCCTTAAGTCCTGGCACAGTAAGTTGCATACAACTCCTAAATGCCTTCCCCGGTGTCCCGTAGTGAGTCCTGTGTCCTTGTAGGCAATAACCCCTGGCAATCTGCAAGATCTTCTGGGGAGATAGCTTCTTCAGTTAAATTGTCTTGGTGGGTTTCACACCGGATGTGATGGGTGACTGCTTCTCTTTGGATAGTTTTCAGAGCAGCCATTTCAGCATGCGCCGTTATTGCCTTTCTAGGGTTCCTCTGCTCCATTTCTCATCTGCCCTTTGCCAGGCCTTTGTGATTCTGGTGATCAGCCTTTAATCACATGACTAACAACCATCTTCTCTCTGTGCCAGAAAGGCCTGGAGTGTCTGATTATGAACCAGACGTGAAGATGATAGCAATCCCTTAGTGCTGCCGGATGATGTATAGAATCTGAGAATGCTGGTCTTCTTTTTAAATTCCTTTTGATATTATGCCCAAATACAGTGCTGAGGAATATTAAACTCCTGAGGGATTGTCCTCTGGAGCTGCAGTAGGGGGTGAAAAAGACTGAGTGCATGTTATGTGACAACAGTGTCATTGTCCTAGCAGGTCCTGGGACAAACTTGTGTTAGAGGACATGTCCTACCCCAGTTCCAAATTGGATTAATACATTATGCCAATTAAGTATCTTCTGTTGTCTCATTGGTAAAAAAAATTAGCTCTCCTTTTCTAATGCTAACATAGGAAATTATTAACTTTCTCTCACATTTTACACATGCTGATGGGAGACTCTAGGGTAGGAGCCTGGGTCTTCATCACCTTCCTGAGGGGCAGGCCAGGAGACCAAGCAGGCAGGGCTCAGGATGGACAAATAGAACTGTGCTGCCTAGAGGCCACCTCCTGTAGCTTAAAGTTATCCCACAGAAGTCCATAGTGGTAATGGTACTGTGATGTGCTTGGCAAGATGTCAAGTCCCAAGCTACCCTCAGAAAACTACAGGGATGATGAAAGAAAAGAACAGAAAAGCACCGCTATCTTTCTTGAGGCAGAAGCAGCTATATGCATTCTTAGACTAGATTCTTCTATTTGGGTATACTTATATTTGTCTACTATATTTGTCTCCATACCAAGCTGCAGTAAAAACTTCTGTGAATGCAAAAATATCACAATGGCAGAATGTTTTTTGCCATGCTAATGTGGAATACTGGGATATGAAAGCAAATTATTAGTTAGAAATTTGTGAGACAGAAGTGACAATGGTCCTTTCAGGTAATAAGCAAAACATGGAGCTTGTAAACCAGAACAGATTTTCTAAAGATCTTTTGGTAATAATTTCAAGACTGAGTGCTTTAGTGACTCAATAGAAGTCAGGTTAGAAACACTGACAAAAATGGTTTTTAAAACACTAAACAACATGGCTGGGAGAGAGCTTTCTTCTTAAGAAGCACTACAGAATTTAATATTTTGAGATTATTGTTTTACTATAAACTGTTTATCTTGGACAGCTGTCCCTGCCCACAATACAGGAGTTTGAACTAGAAGATCTTTGATGTCCCTTCCAACTCAAACCATGCTCAGTTTCTGGGATTCTATGACCTATATTTGCATTTAAAATATAATCATTACAGTATTTATTTAATGTATTTTAATGTCATTTTATATAGTGTAGGCTCTACCTCTTCAATGTGTGAGCCATTTCAAGTATTTTTTTCATAAACCCCCCCACAACTTGACCAGGGGACATCGTAAAGGTATATGGCCAATGTTTGTGGATCTCTGAGTGTCCTTTGACTATGGAGGAAATGGCTCTCGACTGCCTGCACAACAGTTTGTGCTAAGGCTGTGCTTGGCCTAGTTCCTGGCAATCCTGGGACCCTGTAGGTACACCAGAATCACCATGGACTGCAAGCATGTGCTCACACATGCTAACATGGGAAATGACAATTCAGGGCTCTCACCAGAGAGGTAAACAGAAATCTGATGTGCTCTTCTGCCAGTACTTAGCATAGGTGACTCTGTGAGAGGGTTTCAGCAGCTTGCACTGAAATATCATGTATTTGGATGGTAATCACTCCTGCATGTGTCTTTCCCAGATTCAGGAACACAGTGTCTGAGAGGCTCTTCACTCTGCATTATTCCAAGGTTTTCAGTGCAGTCAGTTCCACTCCAGGCTGTCCGTTAGAATCATGCAATAGTGCAGTTTGGAAGGGACCTCTAATGGTCATCCAGTCCAACTCTCCTGCAATAAGCAGGGACATCTTCAACTACCTCAGTCCAGCCTGACTTTGAATATTTCCAGGGATGGGACGTCCACCACCTATTTGGACAACATGTTCCAGTGTTTTACCACCCTCATTGTGAAAAGCATCTTCCTTATATAAAGTCTAAATCAAACCTCTTTTAGTTAAAATCGTTACTTCTTGTCCTATCACAACAGGCCCTGCTAAATAGTTTGCCCCCATCTTTCTTACAGGCCCCATTTAAGAACTGAAGGGTCACAAATGCCACCTTCTTCTTTTAGAACGTTACTTAACATCGTGCCAGGTGGAGTTTTAAATATTTCTCCAGAAACTAGATCAAGAAGCCAATGCACCTTGTGATGAATAAATTAAGACTGCAGAGCTGCCACATTGCCATGTGCATTGTCACCTAACTAAATGAATGCAGAGATGCACCACCAGAGTAGAGCGAACAGTCTAAACACATCTCTATAAATAATTACCTGAAAACCAAGTTATGAGTTGGTGACACTCTTACATTCACATCTAAATGAAGACAGGCTATTAAGTTGCACATTTGGTCTAGAAGGATGTTTGACAATAAATTTCCATTGGTATATTTGATGATGGCAATGAGTGCTTGCCATTTGCCTTCTACTGTGCTCTCTAACCCTGAGGCAAGCCCAGCAATGCATGAGTTACTCAGCCAACAATGTCCAGATAACCACTGCTTTGTTACAAAACACTCACAGGCTCTGCACTTGGGAAATGTTCTGCAAACCAGTTTGAAAATAATTTTGAATACTGAGCATATCTGAGGATGTCACAATCTGCCTGCACACATTTCTCAGAGGAAGAAGTGAAAGGCAACTGTTCATACATGATGGATTAAACAAGGAAAGTGTTAGGATTTAACTTGCTTGGTGATGAGTATGTCTGTAAACTCTAAGGTAGGTCTCTACTGCTGACTTTGTGCCCTGATATGATTGTGGTAGGATTTGAGCGGTTTTTCCTGTCCTTAAGGCGAGCATGTGTTATCTGCTTTCTGATCAGCTCTTCAACTGATAAAGCTTCCAGAACCATGCATGAGGATAAAACAAAATAAGAACATGTCTACTTTGATTGCTTAGAACTGCAGTAGATGAGAAGCTCCTGACTGGGGAACAACAGCCATGAAAGAGGTAGCGATGAGGGTAAAGTATTTTGAGTTGACCCTGCTGTCTCAAGTACAACTGGGGTGTCGCAGTCCGGTTCTGGGCTGCACCCTCCCCTGAAGACAGCTTTGGCCGTAGAAAGAACCAGGAACAATATTTTTGGTAGATATTCATGGATGTTTTATTTCTCTGACCGCATGGCAGCCAGAAGAGACAGAGACCGGCCACGTGCTAGCCAGCCAGGCACACAACCTTTTTCCACTCTCCCCCAAGACCCAGGAATCATGGGACAACCACAGGTTTTTGGGGCGGGGAAAACACCTACAACCAATAACGAACAGGAGAACACCAGGGAGCTTGGGAGACCCCGTGGACCATGCTTCAGCTCAGGGCCCATCCCCCCGGGGGGGGGACACCCCACACTGGGGCCCTTTTCTTTCTCAGATGTTGCCCCTGCTCTTCCACTCACCCACCAAGGAGGGGTTTTCACTAGGTGGCGCAAATGTATGACCTAGAGGCCAAGAATTGCTTTTCCTTGGACTGAAGATTCTCCTGACTGGCAGTTGCAGGCTGAGTCAGAGAGGTGCTGGTAACTCCCTGCCTGCCTTCCCACAAATCTATTTGTATCCAGAAAGACACGCAAGTTCATTGGAAAAGTGGTACAGAGTGCAAAAGCTCTCTTCGTGGCTGCAGAAAGAAGAGCAGACTAGGTCCATGTGCTACCAAGAAGCGCCTTCTGGAGAGGGCACAGGGTCTGAGATAGGGAAATGATCCTATTGACACCGATGTAACCCAAGAGCTCTGAACGGGATGGCTTCTTGACCATGCAGTGAAGATGCCCCTGAACATGGGCATTGTCTGCCTGAAGGCCCTACCTGTCTGTGCAGAAGGGCCTGTGGTAGGTGCCATTGGGGGTTGCCCTTTCTGAGCAGGAGAGCTCACCTGACTGCTGACACCTAGCCAAGCTACCTTGGTGAGAAATGTCCCACCCTCCTCTCCTGGTCTCTAGAGGCCAGTGGCTGATGTGCAGATATTTCCAGTTCGTGACTCAGGTCCCACAGGTACTGAATTGTCTCATGGTGACCTCTTCATCTCACTGACACAGGGGCACTGAGCAGGTATCCTAGGTGCCATGGTTGGTGCCTAAACTTAGGTAACATTGATCTCCCACTGCTCTGTCCGTTCTAACCCCCAGCTGCCATTAGTCATGTCTTTACACATATATAGCGATCTTGTCAAGAAAACAGTGACATACAGACTCTGAGAAAAAAGAAATCAGGCTGAAAACCCTTTTGTAACTAACACTCCCACAGAGATGTAAGAACAAAAGAAGAAAGACCAAGACAAAATATCTTCAGGTGGTGCCAGGGAGATGGAGGAGGGAGTCACATGTCTATTTTTTATTGCCAAGCAACCAGGAAAAAAACCCATATGATATATCACCGGTATAAGGGATTTGGGCTTTTCAGCTTTTCTGTTTTGCTTTGGATATAAAGCTTACAAAGTAGCAACATATTTGCAGGAAACTTAACAGCTGTGGCATAGACCTACAGAAGAAATAGGTAATTTAGGAAGATATTTTTAAAAAACCTTGGTGAAAAAGTTAAGAAAATTACCTATTAGGAAAGAGAAAATAGATGAATATAGAAAGAGTGGAAATCATCAGGAACTGGCAGACAATCCTTTGAATTATTCAATTACAAAATCATCTACTAATATAATCCAAATTTCTCGCCCATCAAACAGTGTTGGTGAGAATCCACCTTGTGCAGCTCAGAAAAAATCCCAGATTGCAATCACTGTAAGAGGAAGGGCTGCATTGTACCAACATTGTGTTTGACCTCCTCTATTTCTTCCTCTGTTTTTCATTGATAGATAGTGTCTGACAAGAGAATCAATTATCTGCATGTACTTGGTAGTAGATGTAGGGGTTTTATTTTCCTAGTGTGTCATGTCAGTGCATAATTTGTACAGCACAATATACTTTATTTATTACTCCTGAAACCTGGAGTATATCTATATATCAATGGGTTTCTTTTGCATATCTGTGCAACATAAGAAGATTTAATGTATTTATATAGGACATATCTCATGTCTGAACTTTCAACAAGAGAGACTGCTCAGACAGTATTTACCAGAGAATATTTTTCCAGGCTCCACAGCCCCTCAGATACCTTTTTTGCCCCAAAGTGTAGCTTGAGTCATCAATTGCAGCTTCGTAATTTCTACCACACAGGGCAGTTCATATCTCCATTTTTGCAATTGTTATTATGTACTTCTATAGCTGAACTTAATTTTTTCCTTTTATCTCACACATCAGACTTTCTATCCACTTGATTATTCTTGTTGCTTGCCTTGAATAGGACTACTTGAAGTTGGACCTGTTGAAAGAGAGTTGAACTGCCCAATTAGGGACTTTGCAAAGCAGAAGAGAATATTACTTCCTGCTTTTTGCAGCTTCTGTGCCAGTTTCACATTCTGAATATGGTGTTTGCCCACTTCTCAACAATGACTTTTTTTCTGACATACATCTGCTGTCTGTGATGAGCTATTAAATAGTATCTTTAATCTGCAGAATATAACAGAAGGGATGACTACCATGAAGAGTAATCCTCACAGCTAACTTGGAGAATTTGGCATAGTAGTCATGAAGACTTGCAGAATACATTGTGACCCTGAATGTCATTTATGTGTTAGGAGAGAAAGTCAACCAAACAAACTGATGTTCAGCTTTTTTCTGCCTTGGATTATGGTACTTTGAGCTACTAAGGCTTTTGATGTTGATTTTAACATCAAAAGTATTCAAGTAAGGTGAGGTAGGTTATAAAATTAATCCATGTTTCTTATTTCAATGGGTATTTAACTGGATATAAAGGCAGACAAAATCAATGACAATAGAGGTGGCTTTTCCAGAACTCTTTGAATATGAATCCACCAAATCAGTGTACCTGATTTTTGTAAAACTAGAGAAGTGCTCACTATTTTTTTTCTCTCACTTTTCCTTATGCTTTCAAATTTTTTGCCTTCTGCTCTCTTCCAAAGCAGCTCCCCAGTTAGTCTTGCCTTTCCTGTGCTGTTACCCTCTGATCTTCCTGCTGTGACGATCACTCTCCAGTAAACATCTGAGCTGCTTTTATGCTCTCTCTCTCTCCTGACGCTACATTCTTTCTCCAGTCAAGCTTTTTCCACTTCTCTGAGCCATCCATAATACTGACTTTATAGCTGTTCAAGATTTCCCCCAACTTGCTCTCATAGAGCTGCAATCCCTCTGCCCAGCTTCCACTGCCTTTGAGGTCGTGGTACCATCTGCCATGCCACCCACCAGGTCTGGCATCTGGATTTCCTGTCTCTGCTCCTGGGCTGGAAGACAGATTCTGGTGAAAAAACTGTGTCCATGCACTTTCTTCTTCAAAGCAGCAACAGGGAGTAGCAAAAAGCTAAATAGGATACAAATATGGTGAAAAGTTCTTTTTCTGTACTATATATAACATTAAGATCTTAGGGTGGAAAATAGAAGAGGGATGCTTAACTCTATCTGTGGCATCATTCTTAGAAGCCTGAACACTAGGGTAAGGAAAGGGGTGCCATGGCTGCACTTTCTTGGCTCAATGTCTCTGAAAATCAAACCAAAAAGTAGTGTTTTCCTACAAACTATACCCCTGCAATGCATTGACACTTAGAATGCTGCTAAATGTCAATAACCTCACATGTGAGGACCTGACACTAAGAACAGAGTTGGCCAGCATATGTTATATATAATATCTCTGGAAATAAGAAAAAGGCTCAAGGACAAACAATTCAGAAAATTGATTTTTAAGCACTCCTGGAAAGCCCAAAGATGAAAAAGTAAAAATTAAGAAGAGTTCAATACTCTGGATATATCATTTATAGGGTAAAATAAGAGACACAACTGCATTTGCAGTGCACGCAGTCATTCCCACCCCGGAGGCTGTTTGCACATACACATTCCCTCAGATGTTGCAGAGGCAGCTTGCCACAGAGTTAGCTGTCGCTCAACAGCTGTGCCTTTGCTTATGCAGATCATGTGATTTGGAACAGGAGAGAGTCTCATTCACAAAAAGTCTGATGAATTTGGGTTTTGTACATCAGGACCATTAAAAACTCATTCATGACAAAAGATTATTTTCAATCTCCATTATTGTTATGGTGACAGGGTTAAAAGGAGATTGTCAGTCTAGAAGTATAACAAGATCCTCCTGAAGAATAGAGAAGTGTTGAAAAAGATTTGTAGGGGTATGACTGTGGGATACATAAGTTATGATATTTGCACCATAAAATGTGTGCTTTCCTCAAACATGTTTAAGACAGGGCATATTCAATTGGAGCTGTCCTGTGCAGGACCAAGGGTTGGACTTGATGATCATCGTGAGTGCTTTCCAACTCTAGGATATTTCATGTTTCTATGATCCTAATCCCAATCAGCACCTAGATGATAAAACTGAAAATACATTATCTTGAGACTTTTGTCAGACAACAGATTGTGTTCAAACTTACGTAACATGCATAATTTTTGCTTTGCACATCTGAGGCCCAGTATGGCAAACAGACAGCGTGGTGACTTGGGCGAGAGCATGTATAACAAAAGCTCAAAATGTACCAGCTTTTGCACTGGAAGTCTAAGTCAAAGTAACTGCCTGATCAGCAGTACGCAGTACTTCGGCTGTATTGCAATGATGTAGTCATGTTTATTATTAAGACCTCTAGGTCACGTGTCATTTTCATTTCAACCCCCAGCTCTTTGGACATGTTAGGCTCTCTGCTTTCTCTTTCTAATCGGCTTGCTCCTGAAGTTTCATCATTCTTGCCAGTCAGAGTCTAGATGTTTTGAGCAGTATCATTGTCATGAATGAAACATTTTCATTTATTTTTTTGTCTTGCCTCCATTTTATGCAATGCTTCCTATTGTACAGTTTCATTTTATGGCCAAGATTTCAAATGATGAAAAGGTAAACGACATGGTTGTTACAGAAATTAAACACAAAAATCACTGCTTTGCTCTCTCTCCCTTTACAAATGCATTTTAATCTCTCCACAAGCAAAGAAGGCGCTTACAGTTCTAGGCATTTCTATTTTAACTTTAAAGTGAGTTTTATGTTCAAGGAAAATTTATTTTATATTTTACAACTGCAAAAATTAAGCACACACCAATAAAATTACACACCTTTCACAAAATCAGGTAACAAGTTTGGGTTGAAAGCTTCAAAGAACAGAAAGCACCTCTAGAGCCACAGGTAGAAAACAGATGCAAGTGCTTGGAAGTGTTTCTTTTTACCTACAGTCATAGTGTACATGTATGGAAAAAATTACTTCATCAGGCACTGTGCAATAGACAAAACTATTCTAAGTGGTCTTTCTTCACAGGTTTGCTGGTCTGAATTTTCAATACACTTAATGTGTTTTTATCAGAGAGATCACACCCTGACATATGAAACAGCTAGGACTTGCATTTCAGTTGACAACTACACTGGGGAACGCAAAGAGGTTTGTATATTTTCGTGTTTGCGTATTTGGGATCTTGCCTGTGCTTTGTAGGTTAATGGATGTCGCTTCCCAAGACACAAATTTGTCAATCAGGTACTCCTTCATTGCCCAGAGACTGGTTCCCCATTAATGTTTACTTTTGAAAATGTGAATATGTACTATAATATTAGCTGAAATCTACTTTTTCACTTTTCTGATGACCTGTAAAACTGCAGAAAGCATATTGACAATGTGATTTGGGAAGTATTTCTTATAGGCTGCCTAACAAAGTGCTTAGCTTCAGTTAACATTAAACCTTTATTTCTGACCAACTTACATTATTGGACACTCCAGCTCTTCACCACCTCTTGAACTGGTTTATCTAGTTTTTCTTTTTATCTTTTGGCTAAATGAAAAACATCTGCTTCTTTATTTGCCCATAGCAGACTATTTGCTGGGTAGTTTTGATCTGTTGACAATTTTGTGTAGCAGAATAAGAGTACAGAGAAGCAAACCCATAAAAATTGTGTATAATCTAGTCAGCAAAAAGTAATTTTTAGACTATAAGACTTTCCTTTATGAATTTTTTAGTCTTGATCTAACTAGAGGTTATGGTTGGCGGGAAACCAGTGAAGCATTAGACAAGCTGTTGAGAACAAACCTTGGAGTGAAGAGTGAGGAGGCAGTTTATCACACCTACTGGAGGTCCTGCCCTAGGCCAGAGAGCTGGTAGTCCTGGAAATGAAAACTTCAGAGAATCACTCTACAATAATAACCAATAATAACAGAAAAAAGGAGGGGCCAGGATTTGCTGGCTTAGGGAAAGAAACACAGGGGGGCTGTGTAAGAGTGCTTTGAGGCCATCCTGAGCTACAGTTGAGATAGCAGAATATATATAACCTATTTTGAGACCTGTTTTCTCAAGAAATAATACTTGGAGACAGTTGGCTGGTTTTAATTGCTCTTATAATTACACCTGGAGGGAACAGAATTGCAGGCACTGAAAATAACTCAGCCCTGCCAAGGTAATCACTGTTAGTGCTGCTTTGTGGGTTAGTTAATCAGGTGACTGTGTGGAGGTGTGTGATGGTGAGGGGGATAAGCTCTGATGAGAGCCATACTCACAGGTTAGTCTGTAATATCTGCAGGGTAGACTGGACCATGGTGATGTCCTGGGCATCCCTGTCACAGCAGCATGGACCCTTGCAATTCGATTTCTGGGATACCCAGAGGCTACTCCTAGTTTATCTTCACCTGCCAGGAGTGAGGCATGGTGAAAAGTCTGGCATGCTTCCTGACCTGTCTCAGCATGTCAGGAGGACTTTTGCGCCTTGAGCACTCTACACATCCGTCACTGCATTAGGTGACATCAGTATTCATCCAAGTAACAGCATTGGAGTCAGGGTAGGAAATGCTGAGCTTGCTACTAGCCTATCTGCCTCTAGATAGTCACTAGGTGTGTACTGTGGCTTGACTACATGATATTTACCTGTTTTCTCATTCAGGACTGTCAAAACTCACCTCTGGCCCATGTCCAGCTGCACTCTTTGCACCACCATGATGTTGCATCAACAAAAGGTGATTTATTCTTGCTACTCAGAACAGAAAGGAGCTTGAGTGTGCTGAGATGGACAATATAAGGCCTTTCTAGGAACACCTCAGAGTGACTCAGCTGTGCATTATCAGCCATGTGAAATTTTAGTGAGGCATTTGACAACCACAGTCATCTGTGGTATTTCCAGACTGCGGGGAGTGATGAAGCTTAATCTGCACTAACAATTATGGAAACAAGTCCCTCCTTCTCCTCCTTCCCTGGTGTTGTGGAGCTCATCTTGGAAAATGGCTGATGTCCAGATGGGACAGAGATTTGTTGGAACTGGGGCTAAGTAAGGATTGGCCTGCTTTTGAAAAAATTAGAGGAGTAAGAAGTATGACTGACCTGATAATTGTGACAGATACTACTTGTTACAGGGCTTCTTCCACAGACATTTTGTAGGACTTTGACTAGCAAATAGTCTGCAATTACAGTAATTTGCCTGTCTCTGTACCCAGAATCAGCAGGTTCCCACTAAACTGGGACTCTGACTGAGTTGCTTTCCCTTGCAGAATTCAGTTCCATTAGAAACACATGTTCTGAAGTTTTGAAGGAAAAATTTCCAGTGTTCTCATTACAAACCATTCCAATTCACCATTTCACCAGATGATATTCACAGTATTCAATAAGTGATTATCAGATGGGCTGAGGCTAATTGTATGAGATTCAATGAAGCAAAGTGAAGGTCCTGCTCTTGGGTCACAGCAACCCCATGAATTGCTACAGGCTTGGAAATGAGTGACTGGAAAGTGGTGCAATGGGAAGGAACCTGGGGGTGCTGGTCAACAGCAGCTGAACGTGAGCCAGCATATGCCCAGGTGGCCAAAAAGGCCAGTGGCGTCCTGACTTGGATCAGAGTGAGTGTGGCCAGCAGGACTAGGGCAATGATCATCCCTCTGTATCTGGCACTGGTGAGGCTGCACCTCGAATCCTGTGTTCAGTTCTGGACCACTCGCTGCTAGAAAGACATTGAGGTGCTGGAGCAGGTCCAGAGAAGGGGAACAAAGCTGGGGAAGGGTCTGGAGCACAGGCCTGATGAGGAGCAGCTGAGGGAGCTGTGAGTGTTTAGCCTGGAAAAGAGACTGAGGGGAGACCTTGTCACTCTCTACAGTTACCTGAAAGGAGGTGGTGGCCACTTGGGGGTCACTCTTTTCTCCCAAGTAACAAGCAATAGGACAAGAGGAAGTGGCCTCAAGCTGCACCAGGGGATGTTTAGACTGGATATTAGGAAAAAAATTTTCACAGAAAGGGTTGTCAAACACTGGAACAGTGTGCCTGGGGAAGTGGTGCAGTCACCGTCCCTGAGGGGATTTAAAAGCTGTGTAGATGTGGCACTTAAGGACATGGTTTAGTTCTGGACTTGGCAGTACTAGGTTAACAGTTGAACTTGGTGATCTTAAAGGTCTTTTCCAAACTAAATGATTTTATAATTTCAAAGATATACAAACATTAACATGCAGTTCCTGCAAACTGTTGGATCTACTTACCAAGCTATGAGTTCTAAGAAGCTGGAATTGAAGCAGAACAGTGTTCCACTGAGATGATTAATGTTTTGCATAAATTTCCTCCAGAAAGGATTTCAAATTTTTTGAAGGGAGGAAGTGTTTCTAATTCAGAAAGAAGTAAAATTTCAGGATTTCAATTTTCTCCATGTGTCAGGCTTTGTAGTCTTCCTAGAACATGTATCTCAGATGTGAAGCACAAATGTGCACTTAAATGGAATAGGATCCACAAGATAGTCCCTTTCTGATGTAGCTGCTTGATGCTGTACAACAAAGATCACTGGCACGACTTTGCTTCACTAGCTATCTAGGGGCTCATCTTCTCAGTAATTCCCTGATTAGCCATATCTCACAAAGCAGATCTTCATGTGACCTGTCATGACTGTCAGTGCTTAAATAATCTTCAGGAAGAAGAACGGCATGAATGAGAGCATCTTGGTCCGTAAAGTGCAGCAGCCTGAGCAGTGCATACGTCTTGCATTGCAGACTGGATCCTAGGTTCCCTTAAGAATCACAGTGGTAAAGTTATATTTGATTTCTTTGTGCCAAGCGCTGAATAGCAAAGCACAACGTCTAAGCCAATATTTTTAAACCCCATAAAACAATGGCATGTTAAACAAGGAAAAATGTACCTGCCTGAGCTGTCAAATGCCACCCCACATATTGAAGTGGAAGCCTGATGAAGCTTTACACTGGGAAGTTTTGCATTTACAGCAGCTCTAAAGAAAAAAAAATCAGAAAGGTGTTCTCAGAAAAGAATTAGGTTTCAGGTCCTCATTTTGTCTCTGTCTAGGTGCTACACACACAGTGGCATTGTCTCTATATATGTCTATTTCTATGATTATCAAGCATGAACTAGATCTCTGTAAGCCTTCATACAAAAGTCAGGTTGGACTAAGAGCAATCCCTTAAATAACATCTCATTTATTTTATGTTCAGGATGGTGTCTGAGCAGGAGGCTGCAATTAATGACTGCATTAATAGACTCAGCACAAACAGGGTATGTGTTTCCTCTCCATTTGTAGAGCATCTTGCAGCAAAATTAACTGATCTTCTGTGATTCCTGGGCATTGTCAGTGAGCACATCACCTGTTCATTACCTTATGCCTTCTGAAAGCCAAACAGACCTCCTTCTTTGCTTTTATGTAGAAGGCAGAAGGTAATAAGATGATATTCACAGTATTCAACATTTGATTATCAGATTTCTGCAAACTTTTCACCTAAGTTTAATGATGCTTCTTTTAAGCAGAAATGTGGTATGAAAAGGCATTATTCTTCCATGAGAATCTGAGATTGTTTCTCAGCAACAATAACATAATAAAGTAGACAGTAGTTCTGTAGCCATTCTTAAAGAAATGCCCTCATCTAAAATTTTTAACCAGAACAACAAACATTTCCTAGAACAAACAATTTCTCTGTAAATCACTTTGAAAAATGATGTGCTGGCTCTGTTGAAATCTCCTGTGGGAAATCATCAAACAGGTTTTCTTATGGTTCTTATTTACTAATACACATGTATATCAGTCAGGTAAGCAAATGATCCCAAGTCATTCTAGCCACATAAAACCATGAAATAACTGGATGACTAATTTTCACTAGAGCTGATAAAAAGCATTACTTTAAAAAAGAACAATGAAGTGTGCCTGGCTTCCAGGAACTGGATTAAAATAAAACACCGACATGTTTACAGGGCAGGTAGCATTCACAGACTTATTCCAGGGAGCACTAGGCAAACTCCACCCTGAGACATGGAAGAAGCTGCTGTATTACTGGGAAATGCTTACAAGAGCCCAGACAACAGCCAGAAAATATTTCCAAGTGAAGATTAAACTTCCAAGCCTTAAAAGTTTGCCATGTGCCATCACTTCACTTCGTAGCCATCAAAAATATTCTGTTTCTCTGTTATTTCTGGAAGATAAGCATATCTCTGGACTGTTAACTTTTGTGGTCATCTAGCTTTGAAATGCTAACTTTTCCTTTGTCTCAAACATTATTTATTTGTTTATATCATTTCCTGAAAGAAAAGAAAACAATATAGACATATATGTGTATATATATCTATGTATACATATATATATCTGTGTATATGTACACATACACATACACATATATATAGGTATAGATATATATATCTGTCACTTCCACTTAAATACAGGCCCTCAATTTGGCCCTCATTGTCCTTCCAGTGACACTAGCATGGATCAGGGTTTCGTTGGCTCTCTCAAAGGAAATTTGTTTTACTTCAGTATAGAAGTGGTAAAACTGAAGAAAGAGCAAAACTCTGTTCAGGTGAGGGTTTTGTGAATCAGAACTGTTCCTTCAGCTCTGATGTTAAAATTGGAATGTAACATCTTCCAAACTTTGGGTTAAATAATGATCAGTTTTAATGAACCCTTTTTTCATACCTCGAGATTTCTCAGGTTTTAGGATCCATCTATTTCCTATTTTCCAAGTTTGCTGTTTTGCTGGAAGGGAGCATTTAGATCTAGATTTCTTTTTTTTGTGGGTTTGTTTTTCTTTCCTGTTTTTCTTTTTTTGTTGTTTCTTCTTGTCTTTCATTCTTAAACAAGAAAGGTATGCAGTTTCTTAATTTAAGCATCTGTATTTTTAGAAAGATGTGTACAGCTGTGAAACTCAACAAAACAGTAGCAGGCAGCCTTACTATTAGTGACATTAAGGAAAGCATGAGTACCAGGACAACATCAGAAGCAAAACTGGGGGAGAGGAAACTGGGAGGGGCAAATTGTAGGAGGGAGGGAGTAGCAGGATTGGATCTCAGTGACAGTAACAGAGACTGTAACTATTTTAAAGATCCTCAGGGCCTTTTTCTGAGGCCAAATGGCACAGAAGAGCCTGCATCCATATTACTAAACTCTTTCTTTAAAAATGGGATGGCAAAATGCATATTGTCTGTTGCAGGTAGTCTTTGCCTTTCTCTGGTTCCCAAACCACACCTGGGAGAACTTTGAAATCCTTGAAATGTTTATGAGTTGTAGTTTACACAGGCCAACCTGTGCAAGGGGCTGATCTAAAGAATTGTCAACATGGTCATCCAGGTCCCTGGGTTCAGCTCCTTTATTGATACAGCAGAAATTCTGGGGTAAAGGGGGTACCTGAGGGCAAGTGACCATATTCCTGTTTCTATCTTTGAATACCATGTCCACCTAGGACCAGGGAGGGAGGACAGAAGTGAGGGATAAGAGGTATTTAGTTCTTAGCTAAGTCCAGGTCAGGACCCCTAATATGCATTGAATTCTTTCAGAGGACCGTTTAAAGTACAAAATGAGAGATGCAAAGTCTCTGATATCCTCTCCTTCCATATCAATATGATTACCAGCCACCAAGGTTGAGTACATCTAATCAGCAAGCAATGACACAGCCATCACAGCTGTGTTCCCACAGACGGACTGACAAGTTGCTTTTAAGAAACTTGTCAGATATTACAGGAAGGTGTCATATTCACACCACAGCATGGTAGTAAAAACCACTGAGGTTTGTAAAAATGCTCTCACAATGGCATGAAAAGTGACAGACTGAAGGCTGCTGCTGCCCTAAGTAGGGCAGTGAGGCTGTGGTTTCATGATACAGCACTTTTGTAACAATTTGGGAATGTTTTAAAGCTCATTGTCCTTAGTGCAAGCTGCTGGCTGGATGTGACAGGGAGGCAGCACAGCACAGCAGGAACTGAACCACAAGCAGGACAAGGGTGCTGGAGCTGGCATGGCTGCGGGGCAGTCTGCACTGTGAAATCACACCTGCAGCTTGCTGGAGGGCAGAGACCTCTGTGGTCATCCCAGCTGCCCAGGCAAATAAAGAATTGAAGATTTGCTTTCACCAAAAGGTACAGGGTCAAGAAGTGTACAAAACCAATGCCTTGATACAAAGCACAAACCGCACAACTGCTGCCTCTAGCTCTGGAGGTTGCACTTGGGAAGCGGGGTAAAGCTTGGCTGTCTAGACGTTGTTCTGGCTGCAGTCCTTGCCAGCAGCCTCCAAAACAAGTTGTCCTGCCAGGACAGAGGTGGAACAGAGGATTACCTCAGAGGCCACTCTCTTCATGTCTTTTCCCTCCCTTGCCATTATGCCAGCTGTTTGCCTGACCTGTATGCAGAGCTCTCAACATCACTCCACAGTCCATTTCTGAGCCACTTTGACATCTCCTGCTTTATGCTGGCAGTCTGTACCTGTTAATGCACCCTGATTTCAGCTACTCATCTCATCTCTCTCTCCTAGTCATCTAATTAAACTTTATGTGGGGATGTTCTAAAGTGGCATCTTCTGAAAGAGAACTTTTAGCTGCAACCCTGTGGGGTTTTAACTAGCAGTTGGGCTTTCAGACAACCAACACTGGATTTAATTTTTAAACTCTTTTCAGTTGAAATTACCTTGGAATGGAACAAGGCTAGCTGGCTGAACGACTAAATGTCAGCAAAGTGGATATGAACTGCCAAGCAAGCCTAGTTGATAGAAAAGGGAACAGTTCTACAGAAGAGCTAGAAAATATGAGCCTGAGAATTATGAAACGACCCCGAGAGTGCACAAAACTCTTTGCAGCTTTAGCAACATCACTCTGGAATCACAAATAGGAAAAAGAACTAATCTGTGAAACCTATTATAAGCTCTGCCTCCCTCCTAAACCTGGCTTCTGCTGGGACTTTCAAGAATACTGAGATCCAATCCAGGACAAACTTGTTTATAAATAAGCTGAATATATTTGCACAGTAGTTGGCAAGTTAGTGGCTTTAAGCATAAAACTTATAAAACAGATAATTCCCTTTTATTTGTTACTCAGAGTATTTTGTCCGGTTTCAGTCCACCACGTACAGGAAAGATGTTCACAAGCAGGAGTGAGTTCAATCACTGCAGCCCAACAGGGTGGGAAGAGGCTGAGGGAAGAGGACTTACTTGATCGGGACAGGAAAAGATTAAGGAGAAGGACCTTACTCCCTTTTTAAACTAAAAGGAGGTTGTAGAAAAGACAGAGCCTCAGAGATGCCCAGCAAAGGAAGGTAAGCCGCAGTCACATGTTGCAGGATGGGCTGTTCTGACTGTCTATATGGATGAAAAACATCTTCAAACTGAGAATAGTAAGCACTAGGTCATGTTGCTTCAAAAGTGAAACGTCTGTTCTTGGAGATTTTCAGTATGTAGGTGAGGAAGAGCCTAAGGAGCTGCTGAACCTTGAGGTTAGCTCTGCTTTGAGGAGTGGTTCTGAGTAGATGACCTCTGAGGTCACTTCTAACCTAAATTATTTTGTCTCTAATCACAACCTGCTTGGCAGATCTCCAGTCTCCCAACTACCTAAGCACTCTGCGGATACCAACATCTTGATCGCTTTTTGGAGTTGTGCCACCATTGTCTTTGCCTTTGTCACAGCACCAACACTACCCACTCCTGCACACTGAGCAGTACATTTCCAAACCAGAGACCTGTGTTCAGCAGACATCAGTCCCCTCTGCCTCAAATCCAGGGTGAAGGCTGAAGTTGTGGCTGTGAGCTCTGTTGTCACCAAGATGGCCTCAAGGCCACTCAAAGCTGCCACCACCACAGGCTTGAGAGCAGTCTATTCTCTCTGTGGTGGCACCTGGAGGGGATCAGGTGTGTACAGTGGTGGAGAAAATGCTGCCATGCTTGTGGGAATCTCACAGAACCTGTTTTAAAGCATTCAGTGGAGATGCTTCATCTGAGCAGTTTGCCTCCCTGCCTTCCCTGTATGTTCAGTGAAGGACAGCAGGCACCTTGGCTGTGTGCTTGGGGTTTCGGGGACTGATTCAAGATCTGTCATGCCCTAGCTGGCAATTGGAGAATGGCACTGTAACCATACCCCTTCCCTTCAAGATAGCTTCCTCTGCAAGGACAAACCCCAAATGCTTATGTACGTGGTGGCTTGTTGATGTGCCAGCAAGTGGTTCCTGACCAGCTTGAAGGCTTTTCAGAGGCCAGTCAGCAGCAGCAGATACCTTGCCTGAGCCTGCAGCTGCTTTCACAGTCCACAGCACAGACAGAGAATGTTAAAAACTGTGAAGTGATGGGATCTGCAGTGATGGGATTTTTATTAATTAGTGTTTGCTTCAGACCTCAAATGTTAGAACAGAAAAAGGAAGTAAAGGGTAAAAGCAGAGAAATCACAGGTTAGTAAGCAAATCAAAGAAGCAAATACATGAAAGACTGGAGCTGGGAGCAGAAGGAGGCAAAAAATACACTGAGTTACCCATACCAGCTCCTTTAAGCAGGATCTTGCACCACATTAATCCATGTAGATTTTTGTCAGACAGTGTATAGTTCCCCCAGTGATAATGATAAACCACCTCATCTGACCGCTTGTTATGCTGAATCCCTGTTCTCTCAGGTCAACTGCCAAAAGCAGGAGCAGAATCAAAGATCTGGGGCTCCTGTGAAAATGGGCTTAGTGCAGCTGGTTTTGGAGGGGTGAAGACCAACATGGGCATCAGTGCTGCCCAGCCGTGCCCCTGGGCAGGCGATGCAGCTCCCTGGGTGCCAGATGTGCAGCCATGTGCTGCCTGCGCTTCTCCCCATGCTGCTGCCAGAGACAAACACCCTCCGCTGCTTCCCAAGAGTGCTGGCATGGCTCCACAGGTACTGTGTAGCTCAAGGTTGGGATAGATGCCAGCAGCTTCTGTGTTGTCCTGGGGAAAGCTAGAGGCAGAAAAAACACTGGCCATCATCAGAACAACCTCACTGCCCTTCCCAATCCCCGTGGGAGCCGTCCTGTGGTGCCCTGGGGACATTTATGGAGGCAGTTTCTACACTTTAATTCATATCAGTCTTGTGCATTGCAGTCTCCTTCTGTGAGCTGGCAATCATTCACCTTTTCAAGGAGCAGTTAGATCCTCAGGGAGCAGTGTGTTGTTATGCTGCTAAGTATTGTTATTATTACTTGGTATTTTAATTGTTAGTGTGATGCTTTAACCTGATGGAAGTGGAATTTCCAAATAAAACCTGCAAACAGTGAATCTATTGAAAAGTATGTTGCATAAAAATGAATCTCACTTCAAAGACCTTACTCAGGTTAATACTGCTATACTTTAGAGCAGAATTTAGTCCCATGTTATTATCTCTGGAGGAAGATTAAGGCTCAAGATGCAATTAGTTTCAGTTTAGTGAAAAAGCCAGAATGGAACAAGTATTCCAGTAGAGTATTTTTCATAGGAGACCAAGGAACTAAAGACCTTTTCTGTTGGTGTCTGAATTATATATGTCTCAAAGTTTTTCCTACACCTTTAACAAACCAGTCATTAGACAAACAATGCCTTTGTATTTCAGGGTTCTTGTTGGTTTGGGGTTTTTTTTGGTATACTGACTTCTGTAAAATTCCTGGCTTAAACACAAGAATATTGGTATGAAAATGTTTTCAGGAATAGTGTCTATTCTCTTTCTGTTTCAAAATAAACTATACTTTCAGAATAAACTTATATAAGCCACTGATACTAGGGATAAACACTTTTCCCCAGATACAACTAATGGAATTCAAATCTTTATGGGAAACAGAGCTGTTTTCCTAGTCCCGTGTATCTCCTTCAATCAATGTGAGGAGGAGGAAGTATGAGAGTCACTAGAAATGCACTTTTTGCTCTCCAAAAATTTAGATTTAGGGGGCCTAATAAATGTGTTTAGTGTCAATACAGTGCTGTATTCTGGCCTGGCACTCTTTTTCAAGAATATTCTCTAAATTCCAGCAATTTTCCAATGCCTTAAAGCCAGAATGAACCAGGTCTATTCTTCATTCTTTTTCTGCTACAACTGATCTTTTCACAGTGGTTAGATCCCCTCTCTCCTTTGTTTCAAATCGAAATTAGAGAAAATCTTGAAATGTAAGAAAGATTTTAAGGATTTTGCTGATATGGGCTGTACACTTCTTTGGGTAGGGACAGGGTCACACTATAGAGTTGCTAAATCTTTCAGCCCTATGTGATGAAATATTTAATTGGGATCTCTACACATTACCATAGTCCACACGCTATCCGTTAGATGTTTGGTTTGCAAGTAACTCTGGAGGATTGCTTTTTCCTTTTTTGAGAAGTGATCCTAATAAAACAGGCTATGGAGAAAGTAGGAATGCTTAAAAATAAAAAGAAAAAATATTCTAAGAAAGTTTCATTTTAGACATAGTTAATATAATAAACTTCACTGCTTGCATCAAGTGATGCTTCAACGTGATTTCTTACAGGCACTGTAGTTTGAGAATAGGCTTTGTGATTGCTAAGACAGTAACTGGTTGGGAGTAGCAAAAGAAATAATGAGAAGTCTTTGTCAGAAGAATGTTCATGGTTTGAACTGCAGGCCCTAGCTGCTCTAGAAACCAGAGCTTCTCTTAGACTTTAGGGGCTCCAAGCACCCGAAGCTATGAAAGAAAAAATGTTTTCCCACTGGACTATGGAGAGCTTGCAGGCTGTATTCTAGAGAAAACATTTGAAGAAAGTCTTTTAGTTTTCTCAGAATCACCCCCTTTCTAATGGTAAGGGTGAGAGGACTAGGAGCGTGTTCCCCCAGCTGCCTGGGAGCAGAGTTCACAGTGCTGTAGTGGGTTAAGGTGTTCTGCAACTATTTCCTTGGTGAATTACAAAAAAAATTGCCTGTCTTTCTGGGTGTGGGGGTGAGGAAAAGAAAGACTGTAAATTTATCTGTTCTTGTATGCTTTTGTTTACATATCCATTGCATGGCATGCAGTCATCACCGGATGAAATTGGCAGCCAGTTTCCAGCCAGTCCCTGGAGACTGGAAGACCAGCCTGGTCTGAGGTCGGTGTCAAGGTCGAGTTCCCTGATTTCTGACATGTGTGACAGAGGTTTCTATACGTCAGTAAAAACCTGAGATATATCCAGCAAAGACCTAAGATTTTGAGAATACCATATTAACCATAGCTTTTCTCTCTATCAGATAATTCCTTTGTTTACATTGCCCATGATTTTTTCTTACATTAAATACAGGTTAAATAATACTTCTGACTGTTTTGAAAAATTAGAATCACTTTTCCATATCCTCAGTGATTAGACATACTCCTTACTCTATCGGATTTGAATTATATGAAGGCATTAGCTCTCAATTATCATTTGCTATCTCTTTTCAAATATCTTGGTGCTTTCTATTTAGGTCTGTTTAAGAAATAATCTTTTGCATAATGAAGTAGGAAATAGGATAAAACAACAACAAAGTAATCATTCAAAGCTCTTGAGAACTTTACAAACCATCACCATCATGGATGTAATTTGTTCTAGAGGCTAAATATAACATTAGAGTAGTTTGAAGTCAGAACAAGCAGTTGTGTAGATACTCATAGTCAAAGCTTGGAACACCAGGAGCAGTGGTCATCAAAGGCTTTCACAGAGCTGAGAAGATTTCTAGAATGACATACGTATAGTCTGAAAATCATCAGTGGAATATCTTTGTCCAAAATCCTAATTGTCTGCAGTCCTCCACAAATGCTGTTATTTATTTGTTGCATTTGGTGCAGCTCTACCAAGAGACTAACTTGAGAGCCCGTTTGGGCACAGAACAATACACAGGATCTGGACTGAAGTAAATTACAAGTAAAATAAATGTAGGGAAAAGACATGATATGAACATCAACAAGGCAATACTTGAATGTCATTTAGTTCTCTTTAAGCACTCTCTTTCAAGTTGATTGCACAGCAGAGTAACAAGTCAATGGAAACAAAAGTGTACGGGGTAGAAAAGGTCAGGGGAGGAAAAGAAGAGGTGTGGCTGTGGAGACATGAATGTACAAGTTTATGAGGGAAAGAGAAAGGTTAGGCAGGAGAAGAAGAGAACAGAGGAGATTTGTGGATGCACAGTGCGCTCATCATGGTGCAGCGGGTCCAGTGTCCCAGCACCTGTGCAGTGAGTCCTTTGCATGCACACCTGCACCAAGCCACCAGGCTGGGTATGCCAAGGAACCTGCTCTTTACTTTCCTTGTTCCTCTCTTCTTATCCCTCGTGTCTGGCAGGGATGAGGCCTTCAGCCAGATGTGGACTGGGAGGAGGGCTGGGCCCCAGGGAGTTGCTAAGCCTTCTCCAGGCAGCAGCCCCACTTTTGCCAGCATATTTCTGCCAGAATCAGCTTGATTTGCTCACCTGTACAGGCTTCACTCGTCATGGCATGCTGCGAGAGGAGAGTAACACCAGCAGAACTTGAATACTCACTGGCAGATTTGTCAGTGCAGGCAGCTGCTGGGGCTTGAGTGTACCAAGTCTGCTTTGGCAGCTGTTGTAGATGCACCAGCCACCTGGGCTGCTCATACACAATGGGAAATGCACTTTCCCCGTGGTAAAGCAAAGGAGGATGCATAGTCAAATCCTAATAAGACTGACTGGTTACTGGGGCTATCAAAGATTTTTCTTGATTCTTGCAATTAAATGGTCAGTTGTTATAGGTGGTTTCATGGAACACAGATGTAAGTTATCAGTGTTAGCATGATATGATAAAATTTTCTTCAAAAGGACAGCTAAAACCTTGTACAGTTATTTGAAGCAGGTTCTCTATGTTAGCTCAGTTTAGTATTTTGCCTCCTGTTACAGAAGGCCCTCTCAGGACCTGAGACCATCACATAAATAAGAAATACTGGAAATAATAATTCATTATATAGTTGGATGTGAGAAGGATCAGAAATAACAAATTCATGTTGATTAAAACATGACCATATGGAAAATTCAAGCTTGTATAGCCTTTGTGCATTTGTGCCAGCCTGGCAGTCTGAAAAATGCCCATGTCAAGTGCTATTTCATGAAAGGTGGAATATTGGCAATCCAGATTTAAATTCAAACATGGTCCTAGATTCATATGTACAACACACATTTATGATGAACCTTGGAGAATATTGTATTAATGAATGCAGTTTACACACTAGTGGAATAAATGATGTGCCACAGATGGAGAGATCTTGGTGGGATCAGCTTGAGATGCATATTTTTCCTGATACATTAAGCCAAGGAACTAACTACAGTGCAGTTTCTCATGCTGAGGTATTTTTGACGTTTTTTCCTTAGGTCTGCTTGTAAAGACAGAATTAATCGTCCTTGACGTTCATAAATATATTTCTTCTGTCAGTCCATGCCCCTTCCGTCTCTGTGTGATACCCCATGGAAACAGTGCATGGGGGAAGCCATGCTTAGTATTCTGCAACACGAAGTGCCTGAGAGCTCTGAAATGGGAAGCTCCCCGCTCCAGCAAATCACTGCTGGGAAAAATAGACCGTGCTTGCTTTCAGCCTACAAATATTTGCCTTTGTGAACTGTAATGCAGTTTGGGAAAGCAATGCTGATGGCATTTTCAGGTGAATCTGGATTTCCTGTATTACAGAGTAGTAAAGAAGGACAAAGAGCTGAACCATCCAGATTATTCTAGCTAATAACATATTCCCTGTCCTATATTTATTTGCAGATGTACATATATGCAGTCTGCTTTGTACGTGTATGCAATCATGCATATGTACATTGTATAGCTTGTTACCACCAAGAAGAGGAAATACTGCCCCAGCATCTAATGATGCTATCTGTGGTCCAGCTTTCCTTCTTTTCCCACACTCATTTACATAAAGACCTCATTTGAGGTGGAGATTGTGTCTGTCCTGATGTTGGTCCTTTGCAAATGTAAATCCATCCCAAACTTTTGTTGATGTTAATCTGTCACACAGGTCTTTCCTGCAAAATTACCTGTCATAGCCTCCTTTGCAATTCTGCTTAACAGGAACTTAAATGTTTAGGCTGATGGTGCTCTAAGATCCCTTCCTGTCATTCTGACAAATACTCTGTAATGTTCCTTAGGATTTCTCTGCCTGTCTGGATTAGTCTGCTGTCTCTAGTCTTCTATTACATGATATTTTTTGTTTTGCTTTGTTTGGTGATTTGTACAGCTTTTCCGATGAAGACTGTGGGTCCTTATACATTAAGATAATGCAAATAAATAATAATAAATGAAAAGTGAATTCATTAATAATACACTTAAACAGGATGAGAAATGAATAATAAAGCCCAAAAGAGTTAAACAAAATTAAATCTGATAGACAAAAGAGAAAGAAACTCAGGAAAAATATCCTGTTAGCTGCCTTTTTTTTTTTTTTCTTCCCAAAGATAAAGAATGTAATCTGTTTTCTGTTTGAAGAATAACAGGATTTTCACAAGGTCCTTGCTGGCTAACTCAGACATACCAAGATACCAGAATTCGGATATTTTTCTCTTCTCTTAAAGTAACAAACAGGAGATTTCTAAGCAGCTGCCTACAGGATGGTTTCACTTATTCAGTGCTTTCCATCTGAAGAAACCTGCAAATTATAAACTGCATCAGAGGCAGAGGATAGGCATTCTTTGCTCACAAAAACCGTTGTGCTGAAATGCCACATGTACAGCTGAGCTGGTCCGGGCTGCGTAATCCAGCTCGCAATGCTGAATTGCAGCTAAAAAGGCTGAAACACTACCCTGCCTTTGCGTCCTCGCTCTCCCTGTTGTCCCAGCCAGTGCAGAGGCAGAGCAGAGAGGCAGAACGTGGCTCAGCATCTCTGAATTTCAAAGCCACTAAAAATAAATCCATTGATAAACAGGCAGGCAGAAGCTGGCGCTGCAGCGAGCATGGGTGCGGCAGAGCCTGTGGAAAGCGCAGAGCTGTGAGTCGGTGGGAGTGCTTTTCATGGAGGGTACCCGGTCCCCAAAGGAAAACGACTGTCATAACGTGGAGCTTGGCACTGCTCAAATAATCAGTTTAGATTGCGTGGAATGTGGGACCCCTGCTCTGCTTAACCCCAAACACTGCATGCAAGATGCCTCTGCAAGCTCCGTTTCCATGGAAATGGACGTTAGCATTAGCTTCCTTCGTAAAGTGAATCTATTACACCCAGTTCAGTAAAACAGGTATTTATCTCATTTCATTCTGGGAGAAGATAAGGATTAGTTTGAAATCTGCACGTGGCATTTTAAGAGTATGATTTGATTATTCCTTCTGGGTTTTATAAGACTGGGAACTACTAGGCTGTATTATGTAGGTAGAACAATAACCATTAAAACTAAGGCTGACTCAGATGCATAACTCTGCCAAAACCTTATCAATCTCACACCAAAAGGAGGACAAAATAAATGCTTGCCCTCAAATTAGACTTTATTGATTAACATGGTTGTCCTTCCAAAAAAGTGTAATTATTCTGATTTCAATGAGCAAGGAAGTTGTTTTGGTTGCCCTACTGATTTTTGTGAGGATAGGATGTATTTGCTGCAAATAAACCCTATTCTTTACCACAGCATTATATTATTAAGTCATCTAAGTCAAGTGAAAAGCAGGCCTTTTCTGTAATGATATTAAATAGTAAGATAAACTCTCTCTCAAACATAAAGGAATTGCAGGATTTATATGGATTTGGTCTCAATATACTTTTCCAGAAACACTGCCTGATCAATTTCCCTTCAAGCTGTCAGAGAAATGGCAAATCTACAAGGAATATTCTGGAAAGGAAAAGTTTTTAAATAAACCAAAAGAGGTTTAAAACTTATTTTCAAAGCATAGGAGATCACTGAAGTTTGACAGAATTAGTACAGTGTTCACTCAGTTTAAACGTGGTGATCTTATTTAAAGTGGTCAGTAAAAGGGCTAATGCAGAAAAAAAAGATTGAACAATCTTTTGCATTCTCTCTTCACCGGATAAATAGAATATCTCTGTGGGGGTACATTGTCCTGGTTCATGGATCACTAAAAATGAATCACAAATAGAAACTCAGTTTTCTGAGTTCTGTGACAGAAACCTAAGAGACTTTAGATTTGGATTTATGGAACTTGGTTTACAGTTAGTAAGACCAAAGATAATTTGGCCCCTCAGACAGAAACAAACTTAAACTTTTATCTAATTTTAAGTGTGTTTTTGGTTCTTTTGAGGTAAAATCTTGACATCAAATGACAGAAGGTTGTACATGGCCTATGATGCCATATGTCAGCATGACCCTTTTCATAGAAAATAAAGTGAGCACAAGCAAGGGTGCCTCTCCTGAAGTGCAGGAGTGCTCTGATAAATTCAGGAACATCCTCCTTTCCTGTAGGGCAGGGTGTGCTCATCATCCCACCCACATTTATCAGCATCTTACAGCCATACCATCCTAGTGGGGAATTGCAACAGATATTGACAGAATTAATGTCTTTTTGTTTTTAAAGCTGAGGAAATTTTCCCACTAAATCCAAATTTTCTGAGACCTTCTGTGTAACACCCGTAACAATAAAGTTTTCAGGTAAACCTACAGAGTCTTTGTTTCAAGTCATTATTCCTTCCCTTGCAAACCTTGAAGTGTATAAGAAATCTAAAATTCTTAAAAATGTATCCTTCTGTCATTCTAAAGCAAATGCATGGAAAAAAACCCCAACTATTCAAAAATTCTGCATAAGAAACAAAATTCATTCTAACGTGAATAAGGTTATACGTGTGCCTTAGTCTAGCACAGCTAATTCTATTGGGGCATAACCTGATCTCCTACCCTGCAACAATTTACTGTTTATAACATGCTCTTTTAAATCAGTTCCTGATCAAATTCATACCCAGTTCATTAAAAATTATCATACAAAAGTAGCTAATAAAAGAACTAATTGGGACACAGGCCAGCATCTCCCAGCTTTGTGATAGAGTTCTGACATTTTATTACTTTTAATTAAGTGTATGTGCTGATGTTAAAGTGTGCAATAAATTGTGCAGTAAAGATATGAATAGATTTCAGAATTCTTTCTTTGGGGAGAAGGAAAATTTATATTTTGGTTTTGAAACAGATGGACAAAGCCCTCTTAAAGTTCTGTTCTTGAACAAATGCATGAAATTTTGGAAGCTTCTCTCCTCCTCTTGGTTTCATAATCCTGCAAAATCTTTCTTTTTCTCAAGTTTTCTAAATTTCATTGCCTGTAGAGGCATGAAACTGGGTTTTTTTAGTTAGTTTTATGTCAGAACTCTGAGCAGAGATCTGAAAATGAGAATGAATTCTGGAAACACATTAAATTTCTGTTTTATTTCCAAGATCACTTCATATTTTCATTTCTCCTCTCTCTAGCATCCCACCATGCTGGGGATACAGTTTATTCTTCTCGTGACACGTTCCAAAAGCTTTGTTTCCATCATCATGTAGGTCAGTAGGAGTTCTACACTGGACCTCTGCACAAACAGACTCAGACTGGACCACAGATAGATGCAGACAATGGGACAGATCATGTAGAGAAAATAGGAGGAGCCTAAAATCGCTAAGGACATCACAATATGGGTATGGATCTTGCTCATGCCCTTTCTAGCCACACACAAATCCTTATTGTTTGACATGCCCGTGGTCCTTCCAACTGACACAGCTGAAGGCTGGGCTAAAATTTGGACTGGGAATTCACTTGGATCAATCCTTCATAGCAAAGATAGATGTGCACAATGACACACATGATCTGACCAGCAGCTCCCCATTATTCACTCCGTAAGTCAAGAGAAGAAACAGGACTTTCTATAGCTCATCAGGAAGGAAGCAGCAAACAGCTCAGGCCAAGGCAGCACAAAGACTTGTAGAACACGCTGCAAGGACTCCTGGCTGCCTAGAAAGTCTGCAGCATGGATCTGCATATCCAGGTGGGACCCGAAGAGTAGGTTGCTCACTCTGGCTAATTTTCAGTACAGTTACAGGGGGAAGGCCATCTAATAAATATTTCCATTTCAAGCCACTTATTTTTACTGTAAAGCTATCACTGGTGTTTCCTTTTGTTTGATCTCAGCCGAGAAGGAGGCGACTGGGTAGATAGCAAGCAACTTCCCTTTCACCCCTATAAGACCAGGTCTCTGCCTGCATCCTTGCCTCCATAGTGTACATTTGTCATTTAGAATAAGTTGGAGGAACAATATGGAAAGTTAGCTGCGTGTCTGCATGTATCTCTTTTATACTGCTAAGAAATCTTATTTCATGTCCAGAATTGCCTGCAGGATACTTTTTATAGGCGTATAAGTCAACGAAAGGAAGTTCAGTGACATTTAAGACAGAGCTTTATACTTTGTATATCAAAGTTTTGACCCTTTTAAAGTGTTTGTATTCTGAGTAAGGATAACTGACTGTAATTATTACATCACAACTTGGAATGAAACAATTAAAGAAGAAATAAAAATCATGGATTTGAGTACATTTATCTGTCAGCTGCTATGTGTCTGTTACCATGCTAAAAATCCTAGACAACAACCACAAAATTCAGGTTAAGGAAGATGATAAAGCGATTAGTGTCTGATCAGGCATCTATAAACAAGTAATGTAAAAAAAGCTTTTTGCACATAAAGCCTAATTACTTTGGGAGAAAATCCGTCTTTGCATGCAGAAGGACAGATCATGTGCTAGCTCTAATTTATGCTGATCCTTATATATTGAGCAGTGGAGATATGCCTTATCCCCTGACTCTTTCTATGTGACATGCAATTTTTCACAGTACTTCTCAGTGATTTTCAGAATCCAGGAACAATTCAGCATGGAGAACAATGGCAAGCAGGACATGGTGAGTTGTGCCTGCTCATGGCAATGCAGTTATGTTATCTTCCAGAAATATGAAAAAAGATTGCATATTATTGTGACTACAACTTGCTCTTGTAACAACTGTAAAGTGGCAAATAATTTCTACCTTGTCTTTCGCAACCTTGACATGTCTTCTTTCTAAAGTAATTTTAATCTTTTCTCTCTCATCATAATTTGTTCTGTATCAACACCTTAACTCATGAAGGACCTGAAGCCATGTAACTTCATCTACAACAGCTACCAGACTTATTCTATCAAATACAAAATTTTTCTTCATTATAGCATTTATGTTTATGATCTCTCTGAAGGCTCTGCAAAATCTTTGGGTGATAATACTGGTACAGCAAGCATGGTTATTTTAGGTATATGTTCATATTTCAAGATTAGCAGGAGAATTTATTTTAATATGGCAGTTACTATAGTGACAGTGACAGTTTCAGAGAGGAAAGATGGTATTGTGATAAAGATATTGTACTAAGATTCAGCTCAAATTTTCAGGAACTCTTCAGACAGGGTCACTTACATCTAGTATTTTTTATTATGGCAGTGCTTTGCTGAACAAGTGGTTGACCAGAATTGCAGGAGTAAAGCTGGCTGAGAAATGTTCTTTCATTCTGCAGAATTCTCCTCCATTTAAGAAATATTTTTATTCTGTATCAAAACAACCTCAAATCTCTTGAAAGCTGTTTTGTGTAAGTAAAATCAACCCTTCCTGCAAAATATAATGCTCAAGACCTATGCTTTGTCCAGAAGGTGGACTTGATCCTACACTACCAACCTGTCCCCAAAAGCCGAATACTGCTACAGTAGTGAGGAAGTTCTGTGGTTTACCCTGTTTTGAAAAGGAATTTCATTTTGGATTTAGGAACAAAACCCTACCTAAACGTTGTCTGACAATAACTGTGTCATGATTCTTTGTTAAATTCATTTGAAATTCACAAAAGAGCTGTACTAAGACTGGGTTTTTTCCCCCCTAAAAAGCATCTGTAGCCTGCACAATTATGCTGGTCAGTTTACAGTTACCTAAATAAAATCAAGACTCAATTTGATTTGATTTCCTGAATATGTATGTGTAATTCTACAACTTACAAGGCTGAGCTCTAATTCAGGCTTGGTCAGAGTGTGCCTGTTTACATGTCAACCATGACTAGCAAGCTACAGAAACCTGTTCTCATAGTTTCAACCGAATATTTTCCTCATGTTTGCCGAAGATGCAAAGATTAAGTTCTGTAGTCCAAACCTCTTCAACAAACACCTTGAAAAGGAGCTGCCATCTCACAATGAACTGTCAATGCCCCTGATAATTACTGAAGTAGCCATGGTATAATAGTTTATCAGTGGTGGTCCAGGTGGTCCATTCTTGCCTCTATAGAGCCTTTGACAGCTTAAATTTACTGTCCATATGGAATCATTCATGGCTGCTGGCAGCTGAAATTATCATGGCTAAAATCCCAGTGACAGCTGAGACAAGGTTCAGGCTTATCTCTACTCCATTTGAGTAGCTGATTGCCAGCTTAGGGCTGGTTACCATGTGAAGCATTGCTGTCGTTGGCCTGCAAGTGTAAGGCATCAGTGGACACAGCCTAGCAGAGTAGTGTAAGAAGCTGTCACTAGCCTCAGCTAGGCAGCACCAGAATTCACTGATTTTTTGTTGCCTCCCAGACGAGATCAGCATCTAACTGACTGTGCTGGTGGAAAAGATTCAAGGCCAGAATTTTTCCCAGTTAAAGCTGTGAAACTCATTCCTCATGTCTTCACCTGTTAGCTACTTATGAATACTCTAGGGGAAAGTCTACCAGCTCAGCTTACACCACCACAGTGTTCACTGAACTGTGAAACACTGTCCTGGAGGGATTGAAAGTGTCAACATAATCAATTACTACATCTCAGGAAGCAATCCCAGAGAAGCTTTCTAGATTATCTCTCTACTGAGGTCTTTAGGATAAAGCCTTTCCCCTTGCACCCTCCCAGCAAGAAGAGTATGTTCCAGGGTATCATAATGCCACGTGGTAAACTTCTGGTAATACCACTGGATCCAGAAACATCAGGATCTCCTTTGACAAGGGTGTTTGTCTTTGGTAATATGAAAAGCTTATTTTCCCATTTTTCTTTTTTTTTTCATCTTGTGGCTTTGGTAATGTTGCCTCTAACAGGAGACTGATAATAGACTCTCTTCCAATGCAGGATGAAGAAACCAGACTTCCTTATTGACACAGTGTTGTTGGAATGGTGTGATGACAATATTGTTATGTCTTATTTGGAGGTGATTTGGCTCATGTGGGCAGCATTGGCATTATTGCCATTTGGCATGGATCTGAAAGGCCTAAAAAGCTGATTATGCTGAAGTGTTTGAAGGAGGGATTCAGGACACAGCCCTGAGAGCATTATAATCCTGCTCAAGCACAATATGACTTAAAAGGCCACTGTTCCATTTCAGTTGTTTCCTCCCTGTGCCTGGAAACTTACTCTATCCTTCAGACCAAAGTGTACTTCTTATTTTGAATAAGGTGATATGAGGTCTGAAAGAAACATTGTGGCTTACTCCACAAATCAGCTTTTCAAAGGGCTACAGAGTCAGAGCAAATCTCTGTTGGTTCTGCTGGCAGAGGGTAAAACAAAGTGGTATTTAGGTCTTGAAAATATAATTCCACCTGAGCTGCTTTGTCAGCCAAATCACTAATGTTTAGTAAGATGGGTTCAATAGGTCACATTACCTTGAATGAGCTGGTTCATAGTGGGACCCTGGGTATAAGCTCTGCAATCCATCAGCAGAAAAGGATGGAACCTGGAAAGGTTAGATACTTTATAACAGAGTAACAACAACAACAACAATAATAGGATTATGGTAAATAGAGTTACATCAGGACCTGCAGAGAGACCTTGACAGATTAGAGGGCTGGGCAATTGCCCACCACACGAAGTTCAACACTGGAAAGTTTCTGCACCCAGGATGAGGCAACCCTGGATGCACGGACAGACTGAGGAATGAGATGCTGGAAAGCAGCTCCACAGAAAGGGACCTGGGGGTCCTGGTCAATGGAAATTTGAACACGAGTCAGCAGTGCCCTGGCAGCCAGGAGGGCCACCCGTGTCCTGGGGAGCATCAGGCACAGCATCGCCAGCCGGGCAAGGGAGGGGATTGTCCCACTCTGCTCTGCACTGGGGCGGCCTCACCTCGAGTGCTGGGGGCAGTTTTGGGCGCCACAGTATAAGAAAGCTATAAAGCTATTAGAGAGTGTCTAAAGCAGCATCACAAAGATGGTGAAGGGCCTTGAGGGGAAGCCGTGTGAGGAGTGGCTGAGGTACCTTGGTCTGTTCAGCCTGGAGAAGAGGAGAGAGGGGCTGAGGGGAAACCTTATTGCAGTTACAACTTCCTTGTGAGGGGAGGAGGAGGGGCAGACACTGATCTCTTCAAGGTGACCAGTGACAGGACCCGAGGGAATGGCCTGAAGCTGTGTCGGGGAAGGTTTAGGGTAGATATTAGGCAAAGGTTCTTTCCCCAGAGGGTGTTTGGGCACTGGAGAAGCTCCCCAGGGAAGAGGCAACAAGGCTACCAGAGCTAAAGTGTTTGAATAACTTTCTCAAACATACAGTGTGATTTTTGAGGTTGTTCTGTGTAGAGCCAGAAGCTGGGTTTTGATGATCATTTTGTGTCCCTTCCAACCCAGGATGCTCTGTGATTCTATATGATTCTGTTATAAGGGGAGGAAGATGAGGCTTACAGGGGGAAGAAAATGCTAAAGATGATTTATGGCTGTTGTGGTTTAAGCCTAGGTGGAAATTAAGCACCACACAGTCACTTGCTCAAGCCCCCTCTGTCCCACCCCACCCTGGTGGAATGAGGAGGAGAATCAAAGTAATACTTGTAGGTTGAGATTAAAACAGTTTAATAATTGAAAATAAAATACAGTAATAATGGTAAATGATGGTAATAAAAAGGGAAAAACAGTTGATGCACAATATAATTAGTCACCACCCACTGACCAATGCCAGACCCCCCTTCCTAAACCCAGATTGGCCCCCCTTACTAGTACCCCCAGTTTATATACTGGGCATTATATTCTATTGGAATATACCTTTGGTCAGGTGTATTCCAATATAGAGTCATCTGTCCCACCTATGCTTCCTCCCAGTTTCTTTTGCATACATCCTCACTGGCAGGGCATGAGATTCCTGGGAGCAGGGATGGAATTGGGTCTTAACCAACAGGACAGAGATTTAAGCATGGTTAAGTCAGCATTTCTCTTATTTAGGCTTTTTTTACCCCTTCACATCTTGGATTCCTATCTGCACAGTGTCCTAGCTTAAAAATTGAGCTGGAAAACTACCCCACCACAATCACATCATCAGAGCCACCACCCACAGTCTGGAGGTAGATAGGAAGCTATTTAGGTTGAGGAACCAAATATTTATCCTACAAGGCTACATGATGGCTCCCTCCTATCCTGTAATTTATTCCTAGTTTAGCCCCTATTCCCCCAAGAGATCAGAGAAGAGCCTGTTTAGATGCAGCCTGTGCCTGGGGTTTGCTGTGGGTTAATCCTTGTCATATCCCTGGATAACATCCAGGATCATTCCATAATGCAAGTTCCTCAGCACCCTACAGAGTTAGAAAAAGGAGATAAAGGTACCATCTGAGGGACCTTTCTTTTTGTTGCACTGATGTGTTTATTTTTTAATAGTTTCAACATCTGAATTGGAAGACAAGGGTTGGATTCATCTCACCCACATTAAACCACCTGGAAGATAGATGTTTGGTCCTGACTAGTCATTTCAGCTCTCTCTGTGTGCAGTTATGGCATATGATCCATCCAGGGATCAGTTCTTCTCTCAGATACCTGTTTTACTGTCCTCTGCAGCTGCCTGTCTCTCTGCAGTTATTTCTTAGGGAGATTGCAGTATTATTTCCAACTGGATCTCCACTTTTAGATGGGTTAATGTGAGTTGGATACCATTAATTTCTACAGTACTCCATCAAAATCTGGTCCATTGTAGTCCAGACATTAGCCACAGCAAATGCTAGAACAAAGAGTTTGACAGTGCACACATCCCAGTTTTTTCTGAGGATCTTTCAGTTAAAGATCTTCCACAACTGATTCCATATAGAAATTGGATAATAAAGTCCCGAGCCCTGCCAACATGTTTCTGTTCCAAGTTAGATGGAATTTGAAAGAGAATGGAGAAAGTGGTGGTCCAGGATCTACACATTAGCACACATAGCACAATAAAGAGACTCTCCCAAAAGGGAAAACCATGTGGTTGTAGCTGTTGCAGTGTTTGAAGTTTGAAAGAGGTTATTTTACAACACTCTTCAGGCATAACTGTGCATCTATACATATGTAGGACACTGAAAGAATGTAATGATTTACTCAAGGGCAAAGTGATACCCCACTTGCGTAAGCTGTTCATCCCTTAGGCAGTGTGAGATTATACTGTCTTTTCCACAGAAGCCTTATTTGTGGCATTTAACCAGATCTAATATACTTGCTATTAGACAAACAGTGGGAGCTAAAGTACAATAAAGATGCAAAGAAGGCTGCTTAAAGTGGAGGGATCTTATCATAATATAATAGTTGTATTTACTGCAGTAAATACTCTGGATAGTATTTAATATTATTAACAGATAGTTTTCATAGCTTTAAAGGATATGCAACAGTGCTTTAAAATTATGTTTGTAATATCTGAAGGAAAGAGGATCATGCATGTGTTTTGTGTAGAAACTGTTGCTTTCAAATGTCTCTAATTATGAAATAATATTTTTCATAATCCTAATGTTTGAGGCTGGAAAGTTTATCTATTAAGCAGCTTGATTATCTTGGAATGGGAGCTAATGGCATAAATCCTCTTCTGGTACCTGAAGGGCGAAAGTATAATTGAGGAACAGTTTGCAGTGGTGGCTGCAAGCCATGTCAGTGCTGGTTGGCCCTAGACCAGCCGTATGGTGATCTACTTTCCAGTTCCAACACGGTAGCCTCAGGCTGCTCTTACTTGAATCAGTTTCCCAAATCCCCAGCACTGCTGCTGTGATTGCTGAGAGCACAGTGAGACACATGGGAGGCTTGAAAGGGGGGAAAGATGCCCTCACCAGAAGAGCCCACATTCTGGAACCTTCCACCAAGGCCTGTGCAGAGGAGCAAAGTCACCTATTGAATTAGACTGGCTTAGATTTTTGCAGGTTTTTCATTTTGCCACTAGAGAGTTTTTGTATGAATTTTTCCTAACACTGTTGGGTTTTGTTTGTTTTGTCTGCAGTGAGGTTGTGCTAATTAATATTGATTATGGTGTTTTCAAATAGCATTCCCTTGTGATGGGAAAGCTGGGATATAAATAGTTTTCAATCATTATTTGGATGTCTTATATATGAGATATTTTAAAAATACTGTTGTGATATAATTTGAAAAAAAAATAATAGAAAGGAAAGTGTTATTTTCCTTCTCTGAACCCCTCCTTTTTTTTTTTTTATCTGACAATCATCAGTTAATTTCGTTCCCTGCATTTTTTGTAACAAGAGATGAAATGACTGTTCTGTCTTCAAAGAGGATGGGCACAGCAAAATCTTCATGCACCTGGGCAAGAATCAAGATGTTAGTGGAGGTCTTGGAACAGGGCTTGTATGTAGGATATGTGTAGATGGGAGATGCTTAATGCATTGTAGAGAAAATTCTTTATTACTTTTGGCAGAGGCTATGAATCAAGTTTGTATTAGACATGGCTGGGACATTTCTGCATAAATGGCAATTTTTCAAATGCGAGTGTTTCAGAAAGATGTATGAATTTTAAACAGAAGACAGAGAAAGAGAAATATTTTAGCAGTATGGTCTGTAAAGTATGGGCCCTGGGAAGTGGGAGGTGGCCAGTCAAGGCTTTTAATTGCTTCAAGATAATCTGCGTTGAAGGACTTTCACTGAGGGCATGTAGATCTAGATTTGAAGCTTTGTCACTCTTTGAGAAAAGCTACTCCATGGCCACTCTGTACCCTGGCAGAGGAACAGATCCCAGCACAAGGGCTTTTACTGGGGCAGGGGGGTATCAGAGTAGTGGGGAGAACCACCAGGAGCCAGCAGTGCCAGCAGTGCTCTCACGGGACAGTATAGTTTAATGTGTTTATCACTTACATAAATGAAGGGATTGAGTTCACCCTTAGCTCATTTGCAGACCACACCAAGCTAAGTAATACAGTTGACATGAAGGAAGCGATGCCCTCCAGAGGGACCTGGACAAGCCAAGTTGTCCCACTGGACTCTCATTATGGTTAATAACACCAGGTGCAAGGTGCTGCATCTGTATCAACGCAGGCTGGGGGATGCACGGATCCAGAGCAGCCCTGCCAAGAAGGGCTTGGGGTGCATGAGAGGCTGGACATGAGCAGGCCAAGTGCACTCCCAGCCCAGAAAGCCAGTTGTATCCTGGGCTGCATCAACAGCAGCGTGGCCAGCCGGTCAAGGGAGGGGATTCTGCCCCACTGCTCCCCTCTGGTGGGACCCCACCTGGAGTGCTGCATCCAGCTCTGGGGCCCCATCACAGGAAGGACATCGATCTTTGGAGCAAGTCCAGGGGAAGCCACCACAATGATTAGACAGATGAAGCACCTCTCCTACAAGGTAAAACTGAGAGAGTTGGGGTTGTTCATCTTGGAGAAGAGAAGGCTCTAGGGAGATGTTATTGCAGCCTTCCGATACCTGAAGGACACCTGTAAGAAAGATGGGGACAAATTTTTAGCAGGGCCGCTTGTGATAGGGCAAGGGTTATAGTTTTATACTAAAACAGTTTCAATGGTTTTATCTTGGATATAAAGAAGAAGTTTTTTTACAAGGGTGGTAAAATATTGGAACACGTTGCCCAAAGACGTGATGGATGTCCCACCCCTGGAAACATTCAAGGTCAGGCTGAATGGGGCCCTGAGCAACTGATCTCATTGAAGATATTTTTGTTCATGCAAGGAGGTTGGGCTTGATGTTCTTTAAAGATCCCTCCTAAGCCAAACCGTGCTATGATTCCATGATACTGTGGGATAGGTCCTGACCATTTGAACATCCATCTTCTCAGTGGAATTTTCAATATTTTTCACTGAATTATGCTTTAATGAATCTCTTAGAAAGGTTTTAGTCTAATTCTACACTATAGTGGAACTAGTTGTAAACTCCCAGTAGGTGCCATGAAACAGATTCATCTTGTTTGAGTTTGTTTGGTTTAGAGTGGATGTATAGATAATATTAAATCTTTCAAGGTGTCATTCCAAAGATGCACACCTTTAAAAATAAATTATATTGGCTTATATTGCCATTACTTTAGGTAATACGACAATCATATAGTCACACATATTTTCATTTGTTTCTGGTATTAACTAACAGCATTTCTTTCCAGAACAAATGTGTTTCCCTATAAATATACAGAAGAAAGATATTCAGCAAACTTCATAATCTTACTGGCAGATTTTGTGTATATAAAATAAAAAAAAGTTTTCCATAAATTAAGTATAATATCTCATGAAATTATAGGCCCAGAAATAACAGCCTCAGCCTTTTGAGTACAAGAAATCTGCAGGCTACCATTCGAATCCATAGCTAGTTGTCTCCCTAGGTCTCAGGATAATATGGTCAGAAGACATAAGGTAGGTTATTTTCAGGTATTTTATGGACTACTGTTACAGATAAATAATATCAATTTATAAGGAGAAGGATATGAAAAGTAGCTCCAGTAGCATTTCTAAAAATCCCCTTAAATATTGTGCTTTCCCCACCTCATAATGTATGTGACAGCTCTCAACAACATATGTGCTGCTGGGGGTGTGAGAATTTTACATACATAATTTTTCTCTTAATTATTTAACTGATTCATGGTTTGCAACCTACACGTAGATAACTATCCAAAATCCTGACGATATTACTTTTATGTGTCATCAGATAACTTTATATTGAACTACAAAGTCCTTAACTACTTCTCAAAAAACCCCCCAACTATGATGTATAAATATATATGCACATGTTTTCTCTCTTGGTTTAGGCTTTAATTTTGTCCCTTGATAGTCACTGCGTGAAGATCTGTCAGTGAAAGTCCTGCTCCAGATCACACAGAACACAATGTGGAAAACTTGCACAATGGAACTGAACAATTTGTGTGAAGATTATTACTCAAGTCTAAATCTTGATGGTAGTCTTTTAATCACATTTCAAACAAAACCATCCATAGGATGAGAAAAAGGTTTAATGATGAACTTCACTGAAAACAGCATGGACAAACATGGTTCATGATATAATTTCATTTTTAAAAACTATATTTATGGATTACAACCAACTGAATCAATTATTCCTGTACATACAGAGAAAATAACTGTCTTTCCAACAAGAAGCAGCTGTGTTTTTCCAATAATATTAAAATCTGAATTAATACTAAAAGAAATAGGAAATGAAGGCAGTAAGGGGATTATAGGCATTACTTGTTCCAAATGACATAATTCCACCACTAAGTATTTTTGGTAAAATGATACTTCAGCTTTAACTATGATTTCTGAGCCCTTAGTCATATTTACTGTAAACTCTTCTCTGTGGAATTGGTAATCACTCTCATGAACAAAAGAAAGAGGTAAAACTCAACATGAATAAAATTTTTTTAGTTTAAAATCTGATTAATTAAATCTTGGCTCTGTTCTTCACAGATTTCTTTCGTGAAAGAAATGGCCAGTAGGGACCACTATAATCAGTCTGACATCTGTCTGCAGACATTTGCTCAGAAACTGGATTAAAGCACATTTTGTAGGAAGACGTAATCATTTCCTGAAGACCTAAAGTTGTGATGAATTTTCAGCCTCCTGATTAGCTGATTCAGTTTTTACCTACCCTCATAGTTAAGCAAAATCACGTGTCATTTTAGGCTGTTTTTTCTCCCCTTTATCTTCAGTCCCAGCTACTGGACTCTTCCAATGCCTTTGCCTGCAAGACACTATGTGAACAAAAGCTTTGTTCATGGATCACATCTTTAAAAAAACCCAGCAGTACTCCTCAGTGTCCACGTTGTAGATTGTGTCTTTTGTGACCTGAATTATTTGTGGGCCCCTTTGTACACTCTGCACTTTCCACACTGTTGCTTAAATGGGACTATCAAGAGTCAGAAACAGGATTCTAGCAATGTGTTTAGCACTGCTGTGTTCAGAGACAAAGTGCCTTTCCAGGTTCCTCTTGCATTACCCTTGGTGCATATGCAAGCACCTTATTAAGTGCTGTGACCAGAACATTGAAACAGGTCAGAGAAGGACACTTGGGTTTTTCTAGTGAATACTTCAATAGGTCTTTCCCCTGTGAGAACAGCTGGCCTTCTTTGTACACAAACACACTACACAGCACTTGCTTGAATTAGAGCACATTTTACTGGACAGTGACTAATTTGTCCCTAACCTCATAACTTACTGCCTCACCCATCTTGGTGGCATCTTTATTTTACAGTTGAACTGTATCTTCTATGGGTCCTTGATAAAAACACCCAATAACATTGGAACAAACTCTTCTAGGAGGTTTCAGGAGACACTGGCAGTGCTGGATCTAGGACTAAGTATGAGGTGAAACTCATTAATATCTTAATTTCATTAATATCTTAACATGCATTCCTGAATGGAGATTAGCTTTTCACCTCTCCATCGGCTTTCACTGTACCTTGTTTTCATTCCTGTCAGCATTTGGAGAAGGTTTTGAAACAACCTTTAAAATCAGTGGTGGTTAAACTTCTCCAGAACCTGAAAGAGCCTTTAGTGGCCAAACAATGTGATCAAACTGCGGATGGGTTTAGTTTGTTTGTGATACCATAAAGAAATATAAGAACCGGACAAGGCATTTTCACATCACAAGGCATAATACACAGTGGTGGAGGAAGAGGATGAAACTATAAGAGCAGCTGAAAACTAGAAGAAGAGAGAATTCAGTTTGCTGGGAGGTTTTGTAAAATCTGCATGAAAAAGTAGTGAGTGGGGTGAGGACAGTCACTGAATACAAACAGCAGTACCAACTGCTGTGATGGCAGGCAGAGCACTGAGACAGTGGCTAATTAGAACAGTAGTTATCCCACAATCCTGTGGGAAGGTCAGAAAGATACAAAGATCATTGCAATTCTTTGAAGCACACTACTCTTGAGCTTCAGACCCTTGCTATGTCAACATGCATGTTTCACAAACAGCTGTGCAACGATAGATCAGATGTAGAGTAATGTTTTCTCAGGATGTCAGTTCTTCATGATGCAGATCTAACCAGTAATCAGGCAAAATCTCTCACAAGGTGAAGACTGCTGAGTACTGCTGTGAGAAAGGGCACTGACATTCACCAGCCAGAGGAGACAGGTGCATGATGAATGGTGCAAGAAAAGAAAAGTGAGCAAGGATCTAACCTAACTTGAATGGAATGGTTGGTGGAGTACCTCTTCAGTCTGCTTTAGTAATGTGTGGTTTAGGAAATTCTTGGTATGCACTACATAGGCTAAATCCCTCCTCTCTTTTTAATACTTTGTGCTACACTGATTAACCTAAGGGCAGGATTTGAACATAATGTTGTTCTTGAGACGGGGACTTTTCAACCAGAAATGTGGAAATTAGCTTTTCCTCCCCTTTAATATAGATTTACCACCAACTCAGAAGCCAGTGACGCAGTTTCCTCCTCTACCTCTAATGACACAGATGCCTAAAGTTCTTAGCCTGAAAACCTGAATTTACCTCTGCTTCTTTCTCCATGTAGGATGAATGATTCATTTTGTTCCATGACGCTGCTTCCAACTGCAAAACTGTTACATAAAGGCATTCAGGCCTTCTGCTTCTCATTCAGCTTTGAGAATTTCCTGTGCTCTATCACCAAGACCTAGGTAGAGTGAAGTTCAGGATGATTTTGAATAAGGTACCAGCAATCCACAAATAATATATTTTTTTATATTTGTGCTATTTTTCCTTTACAGTATACTTTCTGATATTTAACATTCATCCCACTTCAAAATTCAATATTTTTAAGCTAAATACTGCTTTATCTTGTCCATGATCATTTCATATCAACATGACATTTACCCGGTTCCAGTTCAAGAAGACTGTACTGTTCAGGAGGGAACTCAGGAATCTCTTTATATCACAAGACCAGCAGTCAGAAGAATATACACAGATTTAACTAATTAATAGGAATGGCCTGTACTAGGAATAATTTATTCTCCAAAATAACTCAGTTACTTCTTTTTATTCTTGTCTATTTTTTAAAACCAAAAGTGTACATATCTCTTTAATTGTGAAGGTGTTTTTGGTCCTAATTTTTCTCCTGGCTCTCATAAATATTTTTTTCTCTCTGTTTGTGAGTTTTATGCTTATCTATAGATTCAACAGTATTTAAATATGTATCCTCTGACTAGGCAGACCCCACACATGGGCAGCATCTGTTCAACACAGTGTGTCTTTAGAGAGAAGTGGACTGACCTATTTAGAGATGGGTAACAAAAAGATGAGCACTTCTGCTTCCTCACTCAGGTTTCCTTTCTTTATGATAGTCTAGGATGCTGCTTTGCTCCTAACATGATGATTAACCATTCCTAACAAGGTGATTTCCAGTAGGTGAAACCTTCCAGTTTATTAACATTATTTTGACTTTGAAAAACTGGTAATTAGTATATGCCAAGATGGTATACCTGAGTCTTTCTACTATTAGCTCTGAAATAGGAGAAAATGAGCCAGGAGTAATGGAACATTTTTAAATTTAGTTTGGGAAGTGTTATTAATATGCTTTATATAAAACTACTATTTCAGTTCACTGTAAGCTATTATTGAAACACATTAAAGGCAATCATCACAGTATTCTAGACATCGTACTATTCTCTGTCAGTATGTTATTAAATAGCATCATACATATGACAAATGTGTTCTCTAAGCATTTAAATGCTTTGTTTTGTTTGGGGACGAGGGGAAATGCAGTAGAACAGCACTATTGGGCCATATTTTTAGCTGCTGCAAATTAACATAGCTCCACTGGGAGTAGTGCCAGGAATTTAAAATTATGGTTGAACTTTACAGTAGAATCAGCTACTGTGGCACTTCAATTATATGGAGGGCTGGGGTGTAGGAAACATTTGAAAGAAAGCATAATAAATTATCTGTGGATAAGCTCTGCTTCCATTCCAGGTGAGCTGAATAAAATACTTCAAGCTGCAAAATATTGAATGTATGTAACATGTTTCAGTACCGGCATTATAAACACCCTGTAGAGGAAAAGCTGATGCATACAAACCCCATACCTTTCTAATATAGTCAAATTCCCTGCATGCAGACTCTGAAGTAATAGCTAAAAAGCCTGTTGTTGTAATCAGCATGGGGATTCACATATTCTCTAATGAAATCCCTGCTAAATAAGCCATATGGTCATAACACTATGGTTTGAAGCAAGAGAAAGAGTATTTGATTCAGATATTCTGAAACAAAAATCAGATAAGAGGCATAAGATGAAACAGTTAACAATTTTCTTCTTTCAGATGGCAAATGAGATAGCAAAACTTGTGTTCTAGAGTTAGGTAATATTAGGAAAAGGAACCCCACAGTTCGGAGCCATAATATTTTTTAAATGCTAAGAAGTGAAATGCAATATATGTGTAAAGAAAGATACTTAACAAATATTCTCACAGTGTGGCTGAATATGAAATTAATTATATCAGCACAGAAAAAAGCATTTGGCACCATGGAGGACAGGTCAGTGGAGTCATTGCAATCCAGTGTGAGGTCCTAAGAATATTGAAGGATCAGAGTAGAAAACACAACTGAAAGTAATCTAATATTGTGTAAATCAATCTTTCCTGGAATGCTGCATTCAGTTCTGCTCAGCTTGTCTTAGTAGAGCTATAAACAGGAAGAAGAAGGGTTCAAACCTGGGTCACTGACACCACAAGCACTAGTGGAACTCATCACTACCAGTCATCATTAAAGTCAAGAAAAAAAAAAAAAAGAAAGAAAAGGATTAATCTTAGAGTAAATGACTGATGAAAACATTAACAAACAAGGCACATCACATCCCTCATCGACAGGAAGCCCAAGTAAGGAATTAGCAGGACCAACAAGGGTTCTGTTTAAAAGTTATGAGTAATTTTCCCCAGCTGCTAACAGTTCATTAGCTGCCTCACCAGCTGGCTAGACAAGCCCCATCTATGTAAACCAGGAACAGGAACTGGGTCCTTGGTAACAATACCCAGTTCTGTCTGTGAATCTCAAAATGATGAAAGTTATTGAGGAAAATGAAACTGAGGGGCCTAAGTAACTCCTTGGTTTGTAAAGGGGAGGACTCCTAGAAAAAAACATGTGGAGGGTGATACCCATAAAATAGCCTAGAATTAAACTACAGGGGTCTTAGCAGTACAAGATTCATGGCTGGACTCAATGATCTTTGAGGTCTTTTCCAACCTAAACCATTCTACGATTCTATGAAAATCATAATCCTGGAAGAAGAAATAAGCCCTACAGCCCATTACCTGTTTCAGCTGCTGCTAGGCTGGCGAACAAAATTCACTTCTATGAGAAACTCATCTCAAACACTACTGGAAATAGAATTCCAGTAATGAAACACAAATGTTTTACATTAATTTCCACCCCAAACATGGCCTTAGGGTTCTGGTTTTAGCCCTTTGGGGAGTAGAAGTGAAATGAGGCATTTCCTCATTTAAGATGCAACATTAATGTGCAGCCTCTGCTAGTTTCTTTAACATGCAATTATTTCTTCCTTGATAAGACTCAATTAATTGGTGAGATAATGAAATAGCTATTCCCCAAGAATTGTTACGTAACTTACATTAACTTGTCTTAATACAAGTATATAATATAATATATATAAGATATTATATTATACAAGTATATAATAATGGGAGTACCAAAGTTAGCAATATTTTATTTCTTTACTGTTTTCAGCTATTTTGCGCATTCATTTTACACACTAAATATTTAGTATTGCAAAAAGTTTATAACCTCATGCATTTGGTGTTTTAGCAGCATGTAACTTTGATGATTTGTTCAGTGAATGCTTGCTTTGTTCTTATTAATTACAAATGTGTATGTAATGATAGACTGGTTTGATATCATTATGTTACACAGGCTATCTAAAGCTATTGCCTAAGGGCTATAATACAATCTGACGAACCCTGGGAAGATTTAAAGAGTGGTCTGCATTATCCTGTAGTACATACATCACTGAGTGTTTTTGTCTCCTAATTAGAGACCAGCCAACGGCACTATTTATAACTACTTAATATGATGCGCATTTATGTAAAGAGGGGTTAAATAAAGAGAGATTTAGCAAAAATCACAGAGAACAGACTCTTTAATTAGCAAAGCAATAAGCTTCGGGATACTAGGATCTTCAAAACTTGCTTTCTATTAGTTTGCTCTTTTGAGACCACCTTCTCCAAGTGGAAAACACATTGACAATAGTCATAAAACCCCCTTACATTCTTACATAGAAAACACTGGCACAAAATCTTAATTTGAAAAAATTGTGTTGATGCAGGTAATGTTATTTCAAGGCACATATTATGTGCCTCTTAAGAAACAGGAGTAATTGTTCCATATTAAAAGCTAAATTCTGTTAAAATACAGGATTATTGTGGGGTGTTTTGGTGGCATATATACTCTTCAGATTTCTTTACATCAATTTTTGTGAAGGTAATTCTGTTATTTATTCCTACTGAAATTTGGAGGAAAAAAACTGCAAAAAATACATTTAGTACTATGAGATCAGATGTGCTCCTGCTACTTTCCTGTGGAGCAAAACTATTTCTAACCCAGTCCAGATCAGAGCTGAGCACTTCAGCTTTCTGTGCTTTTGTATCTTCTTCTTGCCTCCAGCAGATTTCATACTGCAGGGACTAGAGCAACTGACATTGTCTCAAGAAGTCCAGTTGCTTGAATGATGTCTTCTCTAGCAAATTTGGACTAAACTATTAATGTTATGATTATGCAAGTAGTTGCTTCCTTGCTCTCTGATGCAGTCTATCTGGATGATGAAGACTGAAAAAAAAAAGTGCTTAAATGTAGTGTTTCCCCTAAGCCAAGTCATACTGACAACCAGGTTAGGGTGCAACTGTCTGTGATGTTATGCCAGCAGATCAGAGCTGAGAATCTGTGAGTATGTTAGAGAAGGGATCTTCTGAAGTCCTTGATCAACTGAAGTCAGCTCAACACAGCTTACTACAGTCCTAGCAAGGGAAAAGGTTTCTGTTCTGTTTCAAAACATTGCTAACTTTTCTGGGTTCATCATGCCTGAAAAGTAAACCAGAAGATGAAAACTGTTTTGCATAAAATCTGATCTGGTAGTATCTTGGGAGGGACAGAATAAGATTTACATTCAAAGGCAAAAATACAGTATATAAACAAAGTTATGAAATTTTAAATTCTAGCAAAAGTAAGGTGAAGGTGTTTTGGAAAAGCCAAGACAACAAACATAAAGCAATATTACACTTCAAAACAGCTAAGCAATAAAAAGCATAGCTCCTCATCTGTCAGTACATTTTTGGAGTGCTTTCAAACATCCCTCTTTAACATTGCCCAACACATACCATTTACACAAACCCGAATATATAAATATGTACTGCCAATGAAACTAGGGGCTGCTCTCTCCCACATGTTATGGCTAATCTGTGCTACAGCTTTCCAGAGATGAGAGAGACAGGGCTTGAGGGGAGTGCCTCTAGATGAAAGAACATCAATTTTTTTGTAGTCTCTCTTTGTGTTGATCCAGTAAAGTCCCATTTGTGTCCCAGGAGGATACTGTGCACTGAGACACAAACACATAGTACAACTGAGCACTACTTACATATCAATTGTGTATCAATAGTGTAAAGGAGTGGCAGAGGAGGAAACCTTTATTCAGCAAAGGCACGAATACTCTAGAAGCAAAAAGGCAGCTGTAGCAGCACTTGTAGTGTGCTTACTTTGAAAAATGGACAGATAGGTCTCTAAAGACAAGAGATGAAGCTTTAAGCAGTAGTGGGCAGACTGTGACTTCATGTGTTTAACTTCAGAGTTACACTTCCATCTAATCAACATATTTCCTAGTACAATCCAGTACAATCTCTGTTGAATATTTCTAGACTACCAATGCATTTCTAGACTACCACTGTGGAAAACATTCATATACTGTAGCCTAATTCAGTGTACTGGAATAGTGGATTTCTTTCAAACTTTCTAATGCATGTTAAGCTAAGAAAATATACAAAATCTTCAGTTACTTGCTACCAACACAGTTCTGTTGCAAAATAAAATGAGAGGACAGAGCCCAAACCAGTTGGATTATGTCAGTGCTGTGGACTGATGGGGGCTGTTGGAAGGACACACAGCAGGGAGGAAGCAAGGGGGTCTCACACTCACACTGCGAGTTTCCAGATGTCTCAGCAGCTGGGCTTTCAAGCAGTATGGATGGCCTGAAAGAAAGGTCCAGCATGCACTGGCTGGGACAGGTACCACTGCTGGAATTCACTGAATTATGCTTTCAAAATAAAGGTTTGTATTTAGAATAATGTTGTAGTGACAAATGATTAAGGGAAGGAACAGAAGCTCTGAACTGCATTATGTTACTCTTCTCAATGAGATGGGTTCTTATTGGTGCTTTAACTTGTATTTGCCATTCTTTCGTATATGTGTTTTACAGATGCTATGAAAGACTGGTGAAAGTTGTTGTAGAAAGGAAGACTGTTGTACAAGATATGCCAAAGTCTTTGGGCTAATCACTGCTCCTATTTTTATACCATACAAGACAGTAAGGTTTCACGAGGGTAACCAAGACCAACGTACAGTTTCTTTGCTTCGTGCTTTGGGAAACGCTCATGTTAGAAACTAATGGTTTATTTCACAGATTGTAAATATTGCAGTGATCATATGAATACTTCCTTTGACACAAAGGATTTTTCTTAATGAAGGATGATGTGTTTGGTGTGGTAGTTTTGTCACCCAAATCAGTCTCCTGTGAAACACTACATACCTTGCTGAATGTGCTGAGAAAGATTCTGCCAGGCTATTATTTTAAAAACCAAATCGTCTTTCTGAAAAGCACATTTCTGTCTTAGAAGATAAACAATGGAAAGTTAAAGTTATTCTAAAAGTAAAATAAGGTCAAAGCTGTTCAGAATCATCAAATAATTCATCCTGGAAAAAGAATACTGACAGGCTGAGCTAGTCAAAGGGTTTGGTTCATGCTATGGCATTCTATTGACTGTTCAGAACTTGCTGATCCCTTTTGCCTTCCCTGCATCACTCTAGCCAGCAAAGAATGACACACATCAGGAGCTCTGCTACAGTTCTAACTGGAAACATGACAAATATTTCTGAAGTACTGATCAGTGCCCTTTAAACACCTCCTCAAGCTGACAAAAAACTTTCTAAGCCTAGTAAACTGCTTGGAAAAAAGTCTCTTTGCTTTCTCAAAGAACTGCCAGAAAGTCATGTAGCCTTGATGTGCCTGTGAAATAACATCAGTTGTAAACAATCCTCCTTTTATGTTTTGTTTTGGTTTTTTCTCCTCCTAGTCCTGCCAGTTGTGCAGTCTTGGTTATATAATTGCACAAAATGGAATAGCATTTTTAATTTAGGCTATATGTGATCTATATAGCTATGTTTTCTCTAAAAGGGAGTGCCTATTATCAGCAATTATTTTTATACTGTATTCCTCCCCTGGTGGTCTACAACCAAGAATTTCAGGGTCAGCTTCTGTTTCGCCCTTACTTCCAAAGACCTTCGTTTGCCAGCAGCTGCTGACTGCCACAAATATTTCTCCTGTCCTGCTGAATGAAGATCTTACAGCTTTGCATCCTTTTCTTCACATGAACTGCAATCAGTTCAATCTTTTATATAGTCTCTTCAATTTAATGAAGTAGCACCCAGTCAAGTGCTGTACAACTCATGAAGTAATTAAAATTTGTAAGAAAGGTATATTTGTGGTCAATGGCAGGAATGGGAAAAGAAATAGCTACTCATTCAATTAGAGCCAAAAGGAACCCCCTGAAAAGCTCCGGCACTCTTGGAGAAACCAGATGGTTCAGGACCTACATGGTGTATAGATGTGTTGCTATCTGAAAACGAAAGAATTTATAGAGCTGCTAGAACAAATCCTGCTCTCACCAGAGCATAAATCTGCAATAATTCCATTAGCCTTTGTGGATATGTCACTGCCAGGGAAATCAGAATGACTCTTTGTTTTCCCTGTTTTATGTGATGAATAACATGATCATCATAAATACAGAGTGTCAGAAAACTCCAAGTGTTGCATCACAGGGATTAGAATAGATCTCCCTTAATGTTGCTGGGCAGCAGTTCAGACAAATAGATGTTCCTGATGAATACACACTCTGATGTCCAGCTCCTGCTCTTAACACAGCAAATGAAACCTTGTTTTTCAAACTTGACTTTGATTAGAACAAAAAGAAACCCTGGTCATTTGCTGTTTGCTTTTCTTAGGTTTGCCCTAGGGAATTTTTAATGACATCTCAGAAAGTGTGGAAAGAAATAAAGAATTTAGGTTGAGATTTTTAATTTCCTTTAGGTAGATTTCAGATTTTTGTGGCACTAAAGTGTTGCAACTGGATGATTTATCTTCAGGTGGTTTAAGTTTAAACAAAAGCAAAATCATAATACAAAGTTGGACAGTATATTAACTCTTATTTGTCCTTGTCCCTATTCTGGATAGAAAGTGATGTTTTAAAGGGAAAGAATTTTAGTATTTTATATACATGAACCCTGGATGCCCTGGTACTAAATACAAATTAGCCTTGTACTGGACAGTGTTTACAGTGGAAGGCCAGGTTTAGTCACTTATGGTTTGTTCACTGGAAGGCTGAACTCATGTATGAAGGTCACGAGGACAGTCTCCAAGCAGGGAGCAGCTTGATATATCCATGTCTGGAAAAGGAGCTGTGAAAGGATTCAGCAACAGAGGAGATGGGCAGCATCAGGCCCAAGTTTCTGTCTGTACTGCCTAGGCTCATGGGCCCCCAGTTTTGGCAGAGTCCTGGCCTAGGAGCAAAGCAGGTCATCCTGAGCCTGTGTGTGCTGAAAGCTGTACTCTGGTTTACAGCCTGAAGCAGGTCACAGACCTGTTTGGTGCTCAGTCTCACTGTGCTGCTTCTGGAGTTCTATGACCTGGTTCAGGGAGAAGCAAGGAAGTAAGGAGGAGTGCACCTACTGGCTATTTTTTTCCCTCAAATTAGATCACAAGATGTGTAAAAGTTGTTGTTACTACCAGATTAGTCTGATCTCTGGCTTTGCTTCTGAATGTGCGGGAGCTGTGAATCATTAGAAATCAATTCATAAGCCAGTGTAAACTCTTTTTTACCTAACAGAGAATTATTCCAGTTGATCCCTTCTAAGAAATGCTTTTAGGGTTAATGAACTGTGTCCATAAATAATATTCCTCTCAGCCATTATGAAGCCAGAAACTAGTCATGGGAATAGGCATCTTAAAATATTGTGGGTGATACTTACCATCAGCCAGGTGCGGATTTACAGGGCAAATACAGTTTTATAGCCCTGTATTAGCACAGCATGAAGCACCAAAAACTGCTACACACTGTGGAAGAGGCAATTCCATGGTTGCCATCCATTTCAGAAAAATCAGGAACATAAAAGAGATGCATTGCAGGCAGTGATGGTTTACTGAAAGATGACAGGTAGTGGCAATGGTGTTCTGAAAGGCAGATTTCTGCCATAGCAGAACTGGGGATGGGAACGTCACAGCACCTAAAGGAGGAAAAATGTCTCCAGATCTCACATTGCACTGATTTCATGAGAAAGGGGATAGAGGTTCCCATTGTCTGCCAGGCTGGCCTACTGGTTCTTGCCATAGATGACAGGCTCCAATGGAAATCTTCTATGGTTTCTAATCTAAAGCATATTTCTAAAAGCATGTGGCTCATTGCTGTTACTGCCAACCATTTCTGTTGATGTCAAGCAGGGCACTAGAGTCAAAGGTTCAGCTCCCTGATCTAACATGCCTTTCTGCACTGTAGTATCAAGAGACAAAGTGAGGCTGCTTTTATATCCCGTATCATGGCTGACACAAAACTAAGATAGTGCTGTTGGTGGCATACATAATTTTTTTCTTAATAAGAGATTCACACCTTTATTTTTGAAGTACAAAGAAACCTTACATTTTTACAGTATTCATAAACAAATTAGAACAAAAGCAGTCAAAATCTGGATGGTACAAAATTCATCCCTTCATGAAATTCAAAATTGCCATGGGCTTCTAGCTTTTACTAAACATGGCTGAGTACTTAATGTGCTGATTTATGTTTGAGATAATCTGCAACTCCAAAAACATAACATGGAATTTGTATTTTGAAGTATGTAATCTTAATTATTCTAATCCTCTTCAAAAGTCTTTTAAAATACAACACCTTTATCCAGTTGCCAGGAGTTTGTATGGGCCTCAAAAGCAGAAAATGGACACAATGAGGGGTGTGCCAGCCAGAGTCTGCATGGAATTGATATTAGCAGAAATCTATGTTTGAAATAACAGTTATTTTTTGTTTAGCTGAATTCATTTCCAGACCTGACAAAAATTCAGAACAATATTGTGAATGAAAAATAGATATGTTTATGAAGCAAAAATGTAACAGATCTTATTTTCAGGATGATCCTAGTGGTTATATTATGTATTTAAAACTGGAGTGTTCTCATGTCAAAAATCCACACGTATTAAACACATTTTGAGCATATCTGTTGTACTGAATTTCCAACAGGGAAATCTTCCTTAAAGTGAAAAAACACATTACAGAGCTGTAAGTGTATGCACAAGAGGATTACAAACCAGATAAGCTTATTTTGAATAGGACAAGGATCTCACATTTCACACACTTTTTCCTCTTAGCAAATTATTGAAGTTCTTTCTATTTGCTAGACAAATCTTGCAAAATTAAGGAAACATATTTTAGAAGAATTGCCTGGATTAAATGTAAGGTTTCAACAAACCTGAGCATGCCTTCAAATATTTCTTTCTTAGCTACTTGAATGTGTTATCTGACATACTGCTTTTGAACTATCATTTAGAGAAATGTTCTTCAGTAACTCTAAGTAACAAGAAATGTGATCAGCTATTGGATTTATATTTGCATGCCTTGAAAAACTGATTGTCCTTTTGCATCTCTGTATGGAGAGCCCGAATTCTGCTCTGCTGCATGCTTCTGCAACAAATTGATCTAAGATGAATCGTGATGATGGTGCTGCAATCAGGATTCAAATTCTATATTAACATCAGCCTGCAATGGCAACCCAGGTCAACAAATCCATTTCCTTGTAATAACAAACATCTGCAGAGTCTTGAATGGCCTAAACCCCTGCTTCCTGCTATACTCCCTATCATGTTCCCCAAGTTTTATTTGGGACAAACAACAACTACGACAAATAATTTTTAAAAAATCTATAATGACCTAGAGAAAGTAAGCAGGATGAATAAAAGTTATTTCTAATACTGTAGATTGCAGTATAGCAGGATTTTTTATTTTTATTTGAGTAAGGTACCTAGGACAAAGACCGTGCCTTCAATATAGAGGAACAAAACAAGCAAAAAACCCTGTAACCATTCCACTTGGATTAGGGAGAAGATCTTCCTCATCCTAAATCTGGCTATCAGTTTAACTATAAGCTGACTTCAAATGGCACCAGGAGCATTTCAGCACTGTGCCTTTGCATCCTGTCTAGACATGTGGCCTATTTCCAGTTGGCTGGTCATTAGAGGAACACAAGTCAAACAAAAAAAACCCCTATGAGGCAATTTATACATCAAGAGAGAAAAAGAAAAAAATAATCCCTCTTGGCCCAAAGGCAGCCGGTGAATGCCCTGAAGCAGAGAATTAATATAATATGATATCTGTCAGGAGCAAGTATGATCCAATTTCCTTTCGAAACTTCTTGGAGACTCTGAACCAAAGATTTACATCTATACAAACTTGTGTTTGGTATTTGAAAGCGTAGCCATCAAAACAGTTTTTTTGCAAGTATAACTTCTCACTTCATTAGAATAAATAAATAAATACTGATCTAAAGGAACATTTCAAAGCCTGAAGTCAGCAAAATAAGTACCTCATGCCCAGAACCTGCTGGTAGCTGGTCATCTTGGAAATGTAGTTAGAGAGCAGATGTGCAGGCAAAGAAACTGGGGGCAAAGGTTTCACAGCAGCATACAGAGCGCCCTGTGAAAGCCTTGGACAAAAGGTCCATGCTGTTCTGTTTCTATATCACATATTAAGGTTCATTGCTTGGATATGCTGTTACTCAGAAGACAGGAGCACAAGAACATGTGTTAGTAGGACTGGGTACTTGACTGGATTTCTGGGAAATCTCATGTCATGTTCTAGGCACAGCACTTAAATTCTGTCACAAGAGGCCTATTACATCAGTAGAAAGAAATAAAGTTGTGGTGAAGGCAGTGGGGATCATAGGAAAATGTGACCTGTAAGTATCTGGGGACTTAAGAGTTCTAGTTTATTTCTGCAGCATCCTAAACTCTTTTTTTTTTCCTGATGTATCTACCCTGCTTTTACAGTTTATTAAGTTATCCATTCCTATTTGATTACATAGGCTAATCAAATACAGAATCTATGGAAGATGAACATATCGCCCTCGTCTAGACTGTTGTATTTGCCTATGTGTGTGTCTCTGTGTGTGCATTTCTGAACAGAAAGAAAAGAACAAATTGTTTTTATTTCTTCTAACTTGGAAAGAAAATATCCATTATTTTTATTGGAGGTAAATTTGTTTCAAAGAGTATTGTTTGTGTTGAAGTAGCGCTCCAATTCCAGCTGGAGATGGGGGCCCCTATTTGGCATGCTCTGTACATATCTACAACAAAAAGTGTGCCTGATCCCAAAACCTTACCATCTGCACAGTTAATGGGAGATAACAGTGGATACAGTAGGCTACAGCAGAATGAAGAAATGGAGACACAGTTTAATCAGCATAACAGGCATCAATCTGAAATGAGCCAAAGACTGATCTTACAGTGCTTACTCAAAGCAAAGTGTTGTTATCTACATGCACCCTTGTTTTGCACTGCGTAGAAGGAAAACCCTTCAGAAAGGTCATTCCTCTTTCTGGCCATCATTTGTTGCCAGTGATTTCAATGACAAAAGGGAGACTATTACCAATTTAGTACATACATATTACAAAGAGAAGGGTTTACAGTGATCCACATGACCATGATCATTAAAAAGAAATAAAATGGAGTATTCTTGTACAAGTAATATTTTAGGCTTCAAAATATGGTAATGAAAATGGCAATAGAAAAGCAAAGATATTCTAAAGGAAAGAGGATGTACAGTCAGATTTACAAGCAATACAAGCAAATTAATACATGTTCATTTCCAGTAGATAGGACTAGATAATACAGGAAAATGGTAATTTTCTTTATATACATTTAATACCTTAAACTTGAATATGTCTTAGATTGTTTGTAGCTAAAAGTACCATTCAGTGCGTAAGATGTGTGAGAAATTTCAACTTTATGGTACATTTTTACTTAATTCCTTTTAATGGTGGATATTGTTGCATCAAACCAATTTCTAGCAGATGATTTTTACACTACCAAAATCACAATGAACAAGCAGAAGTGGTCCCTCAGGTAGTATTTTTAGGCAGTTTGGCAGTTGCCAACCTGTAGAAAGTTGCATAAATGAATATATATTATGAAAAAAAAGTTTTCTTGGTAGGAAAAAATAATTTGTTATAGTTCACAAGCTAACACACAATTTTAATTGTGAATTTGTTGCATTTTTAAAAAACTAGAAAAAATAAAATTGTATTCAATACTGTAAATCAAAAAAAATCTTTCTCCAAATACATATGAATAAGATTTTTCCTGTGCATTTAATACATAGCTAGTGACTCATGAATTATAGCTCTTAAGTACCAAGTTGGATAGCTGACATCCCACAGGGTGAGAAAATGCCTTCCCTCTCCTCTGAACAACCTCTTCCCAGGGCTTCCTGATTAAAGAGAAGAAAAAGGTTTCATAAATGGTATTTTTTTCCCCAGGGACTGGGGGTAGATTTGCACTGAATTCTTGATTTCCTGATTTCACACACTATAACAAACCACAGATTTCCCCAGCATTAGTACCACAGGAGCTGAGGTTGGGTACCTGATGCTCCCCTTGTCCTCTTAAGGCTGTGTTGCTGCTCAGCCTGCTTCTTCTGATAGTCCCAACCCACTGAGTCCCATCAGGAATGGATCTCATGGAAATATACTTGGAGCAGTGATGAGGATATAGCATAATGAACATGCTGTCAAACTGGGTATGTCTTTTATGTATTAACTGTAGGAAAAGATAACTACATATTGCAACTATATAGTAAAATAGTATATCATCCAGACCACAGCTTATATAGGTATGTAGCAAATTCAGAACACCATGTAGCCATAAATCCAATACTTGGATTGCATGATACCCCAGAACGATGCAGAGGATAGTCTAGGTCCATACGTGGGTGAGGTTTGTCTGAGGACATACACGTGATTACAGAAAGACACTGCTTTCTGGCTATTTTTTTGAAGTTGAAAACAACCTTTTCCAAAATATATAGTTTTGCATATGTATTTAGGAAAGGAAGACATGTGCCATTCATTTGATAAAAAGATGGACTAATTATCAGGCAGCCAGATGGCAAAATACAAACTATAATTCACAGGCAATCATTCAGCACAGATCAACACCTCCCGTATGGCTCCCACACCCCAACACCAGTAAAAACACAGAGCTGCAGAAATGAAATGCTGCAAGGATCTCAAGAAACCATATAATCCATCCTCTTGCATCCAACAGGGAAATTTTTCATCAGTACAGTACAATTTTATTCCACAGAAAGACTGTATATGCAAAAGGTTTCAATAGTTAAAAATTCCTTCATATGCAAAATAGAAAAAAACAACAACAAATCCTCCCAAACCCCAGAGCAAAACCTTGAGGAATTCACTGAAACCTAAACCACAAAAACCTCAGAAGACAGAATAACCACAATACATCCTGACTGCTGCAGACGTGTTTCTTAAATGTGGTTAAAAGTAGAGCATCACTAGGAACCTTTTATTGCACATGAGATCATTCACACACAAACTGAGCAAACCAAAAAATACATTTCTATAACATGTGCAAAAAACCCAGCATCTGACAGACCTGTAAAATAAGCTTTGCTGTAATGGGCTCACAGAATGCAATGTGATGGACAAGTTAGAAGAATCTGAATAGAATATGAACAACATTCACCACCTCTTGGAGCCAAGAAAAGCACTGATGAATCTGTGCAGGCAGGGATGCAGCTGCTATGGACTGTGTGTGTAACAATGCAGGTGCTCCTGCCCTGCCCCGAAACACAAAACATGAGCTGTACTGGGCACTGGCAGCAAGGAAGGGGACCCAAGACCTATGAACACTTGCAAATTTATCTTCATAAAAATTGATTTTAATAGACTGTAATTCCTATGCTCACACTCGACTCAGACACACGTAAGTCAGGGATCTTCCTTGTGCAGCTCTTGATTTGCACCTGAGAAATGTTGCTGTGGCACCATATGGTCTGCAGATCAGTTTTGGGTTTGTCTGCTTTTGTGCCATAGCGCTGGGTGTACAACACACCACTTGCTGACTGCTGAGGACAAATGGCAGAGAATGGCACCTTACTGTGGTTTTTAATTCCAGATTTCCACACTAGGTTCTCTAAGAAAAAAGAGATGGTAAAAGCCTCGTTATACATTCACAATGGTCAGCAGAGAATATATTTGGGGTTGTCTTCTCTGTGCTCAGAAGAGAAAATAAGAAGTCAGAATGTATGTACTTAATTGCATAAAATGTATATACTTCTGCACAAAACTCCCCATTAACATTCATGGTAGTCTGCTTTAAAGAACTCATGGTTTTTTCTATTTCTACATTTTCTGGTTGGTTGAGTTGGGTATTTTCCCTCCCTGAATAAGAGAAAGCAGGACAGGAATGCTGAGTTTCTTTCCCTTGAAAACTTTACTGGTGAACACTGATCAGAGCCACTTCTGCACTGGCACTGGTGGCAGACAAAAGGTCCAGCTTTCAAATTGTGCTGGCTTTTTGGTGCCCTCCCATGTGAACTGTGGGTGACAAAGTCTGCTCGACAGTTGCCACAGCTCAGCCTTCTGAGACCTCGACAATCATAGGGGATATGAAGCCAGAAGGAGAGTGGTGAACACTGGGAGGTATCCTTGACTGCAGATGCTGCCTGCCTGGTTTTGCAAGCTAGTGCATTTTGCCTGTCACCTTCAGGCCCAAATCCAGTGCAGTTGCCTGGTCAAACGCCAGGATGCCTGCTCAAATGCCTGGTCAAATGCTACATGCACTAGAAATTTGCAACTAGATCTTTACCTGGGAAAGTTTATGAGGGAAGGGAAAGTTTTTTATTTTTGAAGTTGAGCCTTCATGTATTTGCACAACTCCTGTGGCTATCAGTGTGTGCTAGGGGTTTTTCTCCTGTCTGGTGCTTTAAAATTTAACTTTCCATAGGCACTGCAAATGTAATAGGCATATACCTTTTATTTATATTTACATTTACAAACTGACACGTTTGGAGTACTTTGGGACATAAGTACACAATGGAAAAGCGAAGTATGTCAATGAACCAGACACATAAAATTTGAGAAATACATTTCTGCATGCATATATAGTGTAAACAGCAAATTTCACTGTATTTTCTACAAGAACTATTGAATGACTGGTAGCAGATTTTCTTACATTAACCTGCCTACCTAAAATTTAACATTGTGAAGCAATAAGGATGGAAATGTCATTTATTCAGCTGATATACAGCTATCTTTCATATTCAGATTTTGCCAGAATGCTAATTGGAAATTTGAATTTCAGGCTCTTGTTAATAGACTAGTCCCTGAGGGGTACCTGCATAACAATACTTTCCCTTCTCCTCGGTTCCTCCAGTTGGAGATGACCTCTGCCTGAGTTCTGTTCTTCCCACAATACTTTAAATGCTTAGGGAAAGGCTGCTCTAAGTCAAGAACCCAGAGAAACAAAAGTGGCTTTGTTGAATGTGAAAACGCTTAGGAAGCCTGTGAAGTGGGTGCTATGTACTTAGTTTCCCTGGAGTTTCATTTTCAGAAGATTACAAAACAGTGCATTTCAAGTAACAGACCAGACGGGCTGTGTTTCAGTGAATGCACAGATTCCCTGCTCAGATGTTCCCAATAGCTCTGCTTTCTAAATGGGAAAGATATAACTGCTCCCACCATGAACTGTCACTGCCTACTTCTACACGTGCTAAATCTTTCTGGGGATTCATAATTTTTGTTGCAATATTTACATAGTGCTTGACATCTGCCAGGTAATTTCATAACCTTAAGAAATTCATTCAGACAACCATACATTTCTAGGCACTTTTTTTCTGCAAGCCCTGTAGTGGTTCAAAGGGTGTTGTTTGTTTTGGTCTTTTTTAGAATAAAGTGCCACCCCATGAAGTAACATCATCAGAACCATGTAGTCAAATGACCTAAATACTCCAGGATGAGGATGGTTGCTCTTGGAATTCAATAGCTACCTCAGAAGTCCTTGCTTTATATCTGAGGCCAACACTATATTTGGAGTACAAATTAAAGATTTCTGCAGCCTTTGTAAATTATTATTGTAACTATTGTAACTGTGGAAGATATTTTAAAGTATTGAAACTAAAGGCTTCTCCTTCTTCTGGGCAAGGTTCTGGTCTTACTGGAAAAGTAAACCAGAACACAAAGGAAAATACCCCCTTGCAGCTGACCACTTTGCTGAGAGTGAAATAGAAAATATATTCCATAGAATGTCTTAATGAGAGTAAGGGATTGCTACACATGTGCAATTACTGTGAAATCATCTCCTCTGTAGGGCCATTAGCAAGAACCGATTTTGTAAAATCTTTTCTATGTATTTACCCCAGACTAAACCTGATCTGCACTGCGACATTATCTTGATAAAGCAAAGTATCCTAAAAGGTTAAGACCAACATGACTTCAAGACAGGAGACTTTTTCGTCCAGAACCCCCATATTCACATGAATTGTAAGCTACAAGCACATGGGATGTGTGCTACAATCAGAGTCATGGCCACAGTGGAGCAAGAGACACCAGATGGTGACAGATGTGAGGGCCACCACCTCGGGGTGCTCCGCAGGTCCAGGGCAGGCTCTGGAAGAGGCATCTGGCAGCTGAGATGAACAAAGAGGGCAGTGAGACCAGGAGAAAAGAGCTCCAGAGAAAAGAGTACTGGAGGGAATAAAGCAAACATGTCTGACATACCAAAATATCCTGCCCTTTTCTGAATACAATAAACAGCTTTGTGCACAGCCCTGCAAGGCCTATGTATAATCAGTGCTTGGTTAATTTATCTTTTAAAAGTAATTTTATCTGGGGAGAGAGAAAAATCCATGAACATTTCCTGCATCTGAAATTCACTTGTATGAACAAAACCTCTAGTATTTCTTTTCATACAATTTCACTTACTTCTGTTTCATACTACAATTATCCCAGTTATTTCAGCAGACATTTTACAACATGACACCTGAGGCCAGGTGGGTCCCTTACAAGAAACTTTGATGATCATGATCTTGGAGAGGATTTTTCATCTTGTGGGATAAAAATTTTTTACTGGGTATATTCAGAGCATAGTCTTTATACACCTTTTAAATGTTGTGTAGAAGAGGCCATAAACAGCCTTTGTGGAAATGAAAGTTTGAAATCACTATGCTGAAAGTTTCAAATATTTGTGAGATTCACCATTTATAGGCTGATTAAATGTACAACTCTACTAGCAAAAGGGATAACTCTCTGCACATTATGTGTTCCTACTTATGCTTCCCCTTCTCACAAAGCATGCATTGCATTTAGTCTTTTGTTTAATGTGTAGGTAGCTGCTCTACAGTTTTGAGGTTTCTCTTTCAGTTTCTCAGTCTGCAGTATTTGAAATTCAGTGAAGATTAGATTTTGCATATTTGAGTTGGATGATGATTTTATTGGAATCTTGACTATGTGGCTCTAAGATAAAATTCTAACCTCTGTCATACTTGTCTCACTGATAGATTAACACCACGTATAGTATGCATCTTTGTAAGGCAACTTTTTTTCTTTAACTTCTTGCATTTGCAACATGGTCCCCTGTAAAAATAAAAAGTCTGCCCAGAAAAACTGAATAGTGTGACTCCACTAGCATCACCCCTCCCTCTATCAGTTCTGTGTCCTGCTGCTTGTCATTCCCCATCCTAAGCTGTGTGCTGCAGGGTGGTGGTCATTGTTCTGCTAAAAAGTGGCTTCTGTGATGCTCGAATGATGTTAAAATGTGGGGAACATGTATAAACCCACCACAGCCAGCTGTAATGAAGTGAAGGCCATTACAAACACCATGCTCCTCTCTGTTGCACATACATTTATAAGACTCCCCCAGGCACTGCATGACATTGGGAGGACACAGTGACTGAAATAGTGAGTAGCCACTGTGCATTAACATGTCATTTTATAGCAGGGAACCTGTGTATGGTAGGCATGGTGCCACACAAAGATTGATTAGAACCAGATGGTAAAAAACGCATTGCAGTTTGTACCCTGATGAACTTGCTGGAGTGGTCATTACAATGGTAGTCTGGTCCTCCTGAAGCAAACACACCTTCCCCAAAGCACTTTTCCAAGTTCTAGATATCATTTCTGGGACGGAAATGGTTGTATACTCTGATGTATAAATGTAATTTTGTGGTGTACAGTGGAGTACAGAGCTCATGTGCCTACCAAACTCCAATCAAAACAAGTGTTCCCACATTCCCTTTGCTGTTCCAGAATTCAGAAAGCCTGCACTCAGTCTCTACTGTACCACTGCAGTATTGTCCATGTGGGTAAAAGCCTAATCCAGTTGCTGTTACTGGCAAAATTCCCACTGACCTGCATAGAAAGAGATTTTAGTTCTTAATCTTCATGTTCCTCATCTGGTAAATAAAGAAGATATTTAATTTCTCCTAGTACCTCTGTTTATCTTTATTTAGACTATATAACCCCTTTGGACAAAGACTCTTGTTAATTTGTGCTGTTCTTTAAAATCAATATGAGTAATAATATGAGTCACCCCCAAGTCAAGTAACATCAGTGTTTGAGAGCCCGAACATCAATATTGTAGGTTTCTAAAAATCAAGCGTGCTCACAAATGGGTAGAAAAGTACAGCTGACAATTTGCTGGTCAGCACCAGCTGCCTGCCCAGAAAGAATAAAGACATTTTCCTACAGTTCACTGGAAACTTAGAGCAGCTTATCTTCCCCAAGCACATAGAACAATTAGATCTTTCTCTATACTCTTACAAAAATTCTGATTATTGCAGCATAGCAGATGATTTATAAAGTAGCCCATTCTCTATTGAGCTAGATTTATATGGTTTAGAATATTAAACTTGTCTTAGGTAATATCTAGCACAATATCTGCCTCAGTCTCATCTGAAATCTCTCTGGGTTACAGTGATATAAGTAATTCTTAAATAATTACTGTGGGAATTAACTGATATTTAGCAATTTCAGTTCTATTACAGCACTTGCCCTTTGAAAGCCAAAGATGAAGTGACAGACTCTATAGGAATATTTGACACTTTGAAAACTCAACTGTAGTTAATGATAACAGAAAGATCTATTAAGATAAAAATGCAATGAAATTTCATAGCAAGTTTACAATAAAAAAAAATTGTAACTATAGCAGACACTGAAAGAATTTGTTTTACTTTTTCTATGTGTTCAGCAAAAGTTTTAAATATGTAAATACTGAAAGTATCCTTTTTTTGTCCAAAACTGCTGAAGTTTAAATTTTATTTGTAGCCTTCCCTTCAGTGAGACAGTCCATTCTACTGGGGAGACCATGTATTTTTGCAGTCTAGTGGTATCTTCTTCCAGTGTGATAGGTTTTGTCTTACACTGCAGTACAGAGTGAATAATTTTCCATTATAAGTAGGACTGTTTTCTCACTTCAGCAAAAAAAAAGCTTCATTTTCATCCCACCAGCATTTAATTCACTTTGGGGTCTATTTTTCATTCTGGTTAGTTGTGTAATTCATGCCCATCTGTTTCTCTGCAAGCCAAGTGATAGTTTTTATTTTTGAAATGTGTCCTTCCTTTTGCATATTGCAATAAATCTTAGAGTGATCTTTTGATGACCATTTGACTATTTCCACTTATTACAGAAGACATTTTAAAAAAAGAGCACTAAAGAGTGCCCTTAACATCCATGAGGTTCACAGTAAGTGCAGATATTTTCTTCAGTCATATTTCAGAAATGAAAGCAGGAGTGCCAGGTTTATGCTATGCATTCACAGTCAAAGGGATGTTATAGTTTCTAAATGCAAATCCTTTGATATGGTCTCTCAGCTCTAGAAGAAGATAGAAGAATAAGGAACAGAAAAATCATTCCCTAAATTCACACTTCAGCATTTTGCTCAGATCATGAATAGACAGCACGAATAAAATACACAAAGAAGGAAAACAAATACTAAAGGAAAAGGGAGATGCAGTTATTCAGGAGTAAAAATAGTGACATTATCCTTGGAGTTAAGTTATAAAGGAAAATTAGATTGTTTTGTTTCAGGTGAAAATATGAATGTAACTTGAAATGTTGTAGAATGTCTTCATTAGTATATATTATATTGTTTTGTCATAACTTGTCCTAGCTCTCATCCACACCATGAAAAGACTTCTTCCTGACCTCAGAAGCACTTCTTAGCTTGGGCTCCAGCTGCTGTGCAAGAGCAAGATCTCCTTATTGCCTTCCCATGTGGGTGAGACCAGAGCAGCTACCTGATTCAGATGTTTGTGGTAATTTTTTCCTTCCTGGATTCAAGGAGAAGAAGAAGAGCACAGTGTGTCAGAGACTGACCACCTCCAAGGGATACTCCTGGAAGGGGTAGATTATCTGGTACGCTTTACCTTGAGCTACCCCTGAACACAACCTAGTCTTTGGCTTTTTTGGCTCCTGTGGCAAATAAACTTTCTCTTTTCAAGCTTACAGAAAAAATCAGTTGCTTTTAAAAGACATTTAAAATAATATCACACAGTGGTGAATAGCAGTGTTGTCAGCAGGTTCTTTACTATCCTTCCATAAATATAAAAAAATGCAGAAGGGGTCTGCCCTCAGCCCTCAGTTTCATATGCAGAGAATCTATTGGCTCCCTAAATTTTTGTTCTCTGCTGCAGGGCTCCTGTAGCAAAGCCAAAGAATCTTTCCTAAGCAACTATGAAGATACAGTAGACTTAGTTTTGTCTGTTTTGAGGCATAGGCATACTCACTTTATTTTCTAGCCTATCTTTCCATGTTTACAAAATTACACCCTTTGTTTCTGCTTTTAGCAGTCTGGCAGGCATTTTCCCCCTACCCTGGTAATTTCTCATTATTTTTGGTGCTCCCTGACCAATTTCAGCCCCATAAAGCAGATGGTTAGAGATCTCAAATACAACAACGTCTACAGTGAAATATAGGTGCTGATTAAAGGAGACCTTACTGGTGCTTCCTCTGAGGTAAGGGCAGAGAGAATTCAACATGATCCCTTTAGCAGCATCCAGCTGGGCAATCAGCAGGCATGCCCTGACTGGCTAGTTATCATCCACATTTTACCAGGATGAACACAGCTACTTTATACAGCTAAAACCAGAAATATATCTTGGACTTACGTGAAGTCCAAGTGGTGTGGGAAGAGCTATGCTAGCACCAGCAGGCTGGGGAACTGCTGTGGTGTGAGGAGAGAGCTTCGGGAGGAGGCAGCGTGTAGTGCAGGGGAAGCTAGGAGGATGACAGGTATCCCAGCAGTGAGGAAAAGGGACATAAGGAGGAGCTGAGTGTGTTGTGGTGAGAGTATTCTAAAGGATATGCTTAACTCACATATACTACACAGACCCGTAAGAAACCCGGCTTCACCAGTTCCACTGGCTGTGGATTATCTGCATTACCATACTTACCAGAACTTCAGCAGTGAGAAAGAGCCCGGTTTGGAAATAACAACAGAACTCAGACAACTGACCTTGCAGTATGGGCCTTCCTGCTGTTAAGCAGGCAGGACTGAGAAAAGCCAGTAACAACTTCAGGAACGACTCCAACAATGCTGATTCAAATGGATCCCAGAAATGTCAAATGAAACAATCACTTTTTATTTTCCCTGTTCAGACAAGTCAATCTGGGACTACACTGCATACCTTTTATGTTGTGTGGCTAAATTTTACCTGGCTCATTGCATTTCCATTTTGATATTATGGCTTGATTCTCTGTTGCCCTAATTTGTGTAACTACATTACTTCCTAATTTCCATGCATCTGAATAAAAAGTATGGAAGAACATAACAGGAAATGATTTTCCAGTCTTGCAGAATTCTCAGCCTTCCCCAACGCCTTATCTGACTATAATTGAAGTTTTTTGAAAACATCAGAGGAAGCAAGACAAAATACATCCCTTCATGCTGGAATAGCCTCTAAATGTGGTCATCACCACCTGAACATCCAGAGGAGTGAAGTTAGAAGGATTCATATCCAAGCCTATAGCAGTTTATGAATGTTTGCTCTTTAATATAGTGTGTTTATATCAACACAAAAAATACGCTAAGATTTATGCCTGCATCACTTGTCTGTATGATGTGTGATACAGAAAAATCTGCAAACCCTGTCTTCTCAGCCCTGTCATCAAGAGCAAGCTTTTTTGATTTTCAGATTTTTGAGGCATACCTGTAGTACCTGCAAGTTTGTGTGTAGATACATAAATACAGATATGTGCACATTAAAAATTTGATAATGTTGTCAGGCTTGCAAGCATGATTACAAAACAGGTAGGTCAAAATCAGTCCTTCTGCATGCAGCTTTCAGTGCAGTGAGGTTGGACATCTGTTCACCTCAGCCATCGGTGAAGCCACAGGACTGGGACAAGTCTAGCCCCATGCAGTTAAGGTGCTTTACTTCTTGTGTGCTATTCTGTTTTGCCAGTGAAAGTAATCTGCAAGGGCAGATGAATTACAGAATGTGATTGTGATTCCCTCTTTGAACAGGTTCAGTGTCCTAGCAGGCTATAACAGCCCTTGGTTGGATTCATAGGCCAAAAGGGAAAGCAGCATGGAATAATTAGAGAGTTATATTCCTGCTGAGTCGTACTGATGGGCAGATAAGCTGCTGCATTATGCACATGTCCTTTAAAAGATTAAATAATTAAGTTATAGGTGGGCATCCCTTCCTTAGAGTTTAAGATCATTAAGCAAAATTACTTGGGAGCATTCCTAGACTTGCAATTATTCTTATTAGATTTAATAGTATCACAGGATGATGTGGGCAGGCAGCATCTTTCCTGATTCAGTTCGAGTGATGAGCTTCATGCTGTGTAATTGGAAGTCAAGTCATATTACCACTAGCCATTATTTTTTTCCACATTGAAGTATTTTCCCTAGGCACTGTGCATAAATGACATCTTAGCACTGGGAAGCATTTGTGCTACCTGCCTTTCAACAAGCCCTCCCAGCAATTCATTTAAAAGTAAACAGATCAATAAAGTGACAAAGCAGTCGAGTGGACATTGCTGACTTCCTTGGTAATGTCATCAAACAAATATACTGTTATGGCTTTTCTACACAAGGAATAAAAGGACAGCTAATTGCACAGACTACCTATATAAAAGATTACTCCATCTCTTTTGGAAGACAACTCAGACTACAATGAAATAATCACACTTTATTTCCAAAATTATAATATTCTATACAGTGCCCTAGAAATAATATTGTTATTATATCAAATTAGATGATACAAAGGGAACTTTTTTTTCCTACCTGTACTCACTTCACATTTGGCCAGAACTTGGCTGAGATCCACGTTTATTGCGCAGTGAAGGAAGAGCAGTTGAATCTCCAGCTGTTTGCTCAAACCTCTACGAACTCCTTCTGGCCACCTGGAAAGCTCAGCCACATGTGAATGATAGAGGCACATCAGCGTTCTCCCTTTGAAAAGATCTAACTCTCATTAAATTTGGAACCCAGATGAGCATAGGAGAGGATGGAAGAGTAAGATGAAAGCATGAGCAACGTTCTACTTCATGTGCCAGTCTGTGCACTAACAGGCTGTTTGTGTAGCAGTTGATAATGGTCCCTTCACTGTCTCCAGTGCATCTAACTAACAAAGGGCCTTTGCTCTTCTTTTTATTTAAACATGTAATTTTACCCATCACTGGAAGTTATTATTAGAAGATGGTGAAGGTGTGTCCCTAAACATATTGAAAAACTTTATTTCAATGGAAATTAATAACAATTTTCTAGCATTAATTCTTAATTTCATAGTGTTCCATTACTGAAGAACTCAAGGTGCTTACAACAGAAATTTAAATGGAAAATATCCAGGTTAACTCAGAGCAAGTATGGTCCACCACAGTGTCTAACTTCTCTGAAATAATTTCTTTGTGTCTACTAAACTTTCTTATAAAGAGATTTCAATACACATGCCCTAGGGCTCCAAAGCTAGCGGTGGCTATCTCTGACTTTCCAGTAGCTCTCCCTTTCAAGAAGTTCATTCTGATTGGAACCCTGTTTTACAATTAACCTTTAGTTATCACTTAAAAACAAAACACTAGCAGGTTCTTCAGTTTTTCCTCAGAGTAAGCTCTTTCTAAGCTTAGATCTCTCTCCTGTTTCTAAAATGTAGCTTCACCTCTAGTGAGTCCATCCACTTTTCTTCTATTGTTCTGACTGAGCTTTCTCTGAAGCAACCTCTTGAATGTCTACCTTGTATTTCTGGTGATTTTATGATCAGCCAGACGAAATGATCAGAACTCTTGGGAAAAAAAATCCATTGTCATTTTCAGATCAGAAAAATCTGTCTTGACAAAGTGACCATTTCTTTCAGTCAATGATATTACATTTGAATGGATCACCACAGAAGTTCGGAGAGCAGATCTTTTCATCTCCATTTCCCATTATGTCATGTGACAGAGAAGCACAGGAGGCTGAGCAATTCCACATTCGAAGTGGAACATAGGGTTTAACACAGATACGCACAGAGGAACCATACAAACTTCTTCAAACAATCACATGAGGTTTACAAGACTTGCTTTGTGACAGTAGAGCTGAAACAAATACAGAAGGACGAGTGACTGTAATTCCAACATGAAAAGCTTTATCATCTTCGGTTCCACCAGTGTGTAGTAACTGGAATCATAAACACTGGTGTGGAATTTTAAGTGATGGAATTCCTTACTGCCTTATTAGCAGGGGCATTGGTAGCTGCTTTCCTTCTTTGTTGCACTCACAGACTTTTTGCCTCTCTTCAGCTGATTAGCATTTTGAATTTTGCCACAAGATTATTCTGTTTCTATAGTGATCTGGGCACCACTAGTGTAGGTTCATTTCCTATCAGTCGTGGTTTACTTACGTCAGTGAGCGCATTAGTTTCAACTGAGTTTCTTTCATTCCTGCATCATGTAGGTCATTATATTTATATGCAGCCAGTGAGACCAACAAGTTTTTAAAATGGACAGAATATTTAGAACAGTCTGACAAACTGTACTGTGTTCCTGCTTATTAATGTGCCATTATGTTGGGAAAACAGAGCATAAGTAAACACTAATTAGGAAAATAGGTGGAAAAGCAAGACAATTTTAGTACAGCACTCAGAAACAAAAATCTAAGAGATACAGAAGTTAAAAAGTCAGAGCTTGCTAGTTATACAGAAACACAAGTATAGGATCCTAAAAACTGAACCAGGGGCCTAACATGAAAAAGAAGGGGAAAAAATAAGGCTAAGAAAGTCTTCAGAAAATCCATTATTGCTGTTTCTCTTTATTTGAGGTCCTGGCTATTATTTACCCCAACACGTGTATAGCACAGGGCAGATCTCATATTCTGATCTACCTTTTAAGTAGGCAGCTGTAAAGCAGACAAATGAGCTTTTCTAATTCTATGTACTGCAAACGCTTCACAATTGTCTCCACCAATCTGTCTTTTTAGCCTTCAGTAGGCACTAAAATGATTTTTTGTTCTCTTGGATCTTGGATTGTGAGTGTATATAATGAAGGAGGCTTCTGTTTCCAAACAAGGAGGGAATTCAAGAAGAATTTGTCACTGAATGGGACAGCTAGTAGATGAAAACAAAACTTTCCCCAGAAATTACTTACTGTTCTTCCAGTACAAATAATACCAAATGCACTGATATAGCTTAGCTATGACTGAGTATGAAAACATGGATGTTGTTCAGACAGTATATTTAATTATGTGTGAATTTCTCTGCTTTTAAATCATGTCTACAATAAAAGTATTGGAATTCTAGATTATCTTGAGGTAAGCCTTTGCAAAGGAAATTAAAGCAAGTAGAAAATACTTCCATGTCAGTGGAAGACAACTAGAAAAATGTAAAGTTTTGTAATGATGGTGGGTAAATATGAATGTGAGTGAATTCCTTAATGGTCGCTGTGCTCTACTTTTCAGTAGCATGCATGTGCGTGGGGGAAAGGCTAATGAGTTTGCAGGGACAGAAACTGAGGTACAGGTACTGAATGTCATGATTCTATCACTTCAGTTAATACAAACCTGAAATAAACTTGAAACCTCACAGAAGGTTATTTGATTTTGAACCTGAGCCCATCTCTACCCCTGCCACCAAACTTCCTGGTTGTTTTATTAAAGGTACATCCATTAGAAACACACTTAAGGACTTTACAAGGCCTCATCTCAAAGCAAGATTTCTGACGAGAAGGAAAATATTTATTTCAGGAATTTCAGGGCAGGTAGGAGTTATCATTTGCATTTATGTTCCTCTCAGCTCTTGGAACAAATGGTATCTTTCCTGTTATGATATAGCAGCTAAGCTGTGCAAGAAAGTTTCTTTTTGTTAAATAACAGTATAACCTTCAGTAAAGCTGTAAGAAGAAGTGAACTAGAGGGGACAAGTGGTTTAAGCTCTTATTTCCCAGTACTGTGGAACACTGAATTGAAATGTTTGATAATTTTTTTGTTGGGTTGTTTTTGGTTTGGTTTGGTTCATTTTCTAATAGGTCACTGAAAAATACTGTTCTGAGCTTAAACAAATTGCAGGTCAGGGTCAAGGTCAGCAGGCATGAAGCTGGCATGCATTGGCAGTTCATTGTTTTGGTTGTTTATTTTGTACAACAGCCAAGAATCTGGTCTCCACTAAATACAAAATTTTATTACATTAACTCTGACAAACTTCAAGGATACAAAAGAAGGTGATATCTCTCTACACCTAGAACAGTATGTGTTCAGGTTCTCTGAGCTTCATATCAAAAAAGTGGGACTGAGGCTTCAGAATCTTAAAATACCCTGCCCCTGCTCCCTCCCAAAATAACCAAGTTCATAAGTGTAAATTTCTAACTCAAGGTGATTTTGCTGCTGGATTTGGATGCCTCCAAAGCTAGCTTCTAGCTTGCTGGGCAATCAGGTAACAGGTTTCTTTACAGACCTGGGTCTGAGAGAAAACATTGCTGAAAACAATTGAATTAAGCATAATGCTATCATGCTATCACACACAGACATTGAAGTGGAAATGAGATGATGATTTTAGTTAGAGTCTGTAACTAAATACAATAACTGACTAAGGAAGAGTTCTGATCAAAGAATCATAGAACAAATACAAGCTATTTCTAATGAAAAAAATGAAGGAAGAAAACAAGATGTACAACAGTAAATAAATAAGTTCAGGCCCATTTAACTGTATCAAATGACTAGAAGTGGTGCAAAGTAATTCAGAGTAATATCCCAGAATATAAGAAAAATAGAGAAAATCAATACACATAAATATTGTGTTCATTTATCTGATGTTTAAAATCAGACAAGTGAGAGAAAAGACAAACACGTATCAGGAAAGAGGAGGAGGTTTTTATGAAGATTCATAACTTGCAACTTGTAGTCAAAAATCAGTATTACAAATAAGACAGGATGTGAGTCACACTTTTTTGTAGGTTGCTGTGTGAGTTCTGTCATATAAACAAATTACACTGGTCGGGCTCTAGTATAGACACACATCCTGAGCCCACCTGAAATTTGTGGTTGCTATTATGCTGTACATCTTGGGTCCTCAGAACTCAGCAGTGACAGCAAATCCACCTGCTTTGGAAGGGCTACCAACGGAAAATCTCTGCTGATAGAAAGATATTCCCAGATCGGTTTGAACAATAGGATGTTAGCAATATATGCATTCACATTCATTATAAAATTACAGTGTGTTAGTTTCCGTTTTTAGGAACACTAATTTAATTTCTTCATTTCTCTGCCTTCAGTATGTCTTTGTGAAACAATCTTTTCATTTTAAAAATAACTGATTTCCCTAGCATAGCACTTCATTAAAAAGTACACATACTAATAGTAAGACGCAGTGCTTGAAGAATAGGGTTCAGAAAATGTCAGTCTAGCTTTCAAGGAAGAACGTTTATCACTGTGAATGGCCAAAGGACAGTAATTTTGTCTCAGTTGTGTACCTATCAACATTGTGAATGAAATTACTGCTCCTCATACCTTTCCAGTTGGAAGCAGTGAAAAGAAAAACAGTCAGTGGCCTCAACAAGTGGGCAGTAATGTTTTGGAGCTGAGAACAGTTATGGAGGCAGCTGTGAAATTTTCATGCCTTCTGCCCTCATTTGATCAAAATTGAATGTCCAGACTTCTTCACCAGAAAAAGACAGGTTCAGTCATCTTCCAATTGTATCATTTTTGTTGCCTACCTGATAAGTTTGCTGTATAGCATGCTTTATGGGTATTTGAAGCAGCACATTACCACTCTGACTAGTGTTCCAATTTCTGAAGCATCCCATGCAAATTTTCCAGCGTCAATATTCGTGACAGTTTTCTGCCACACATCCATGTAAAGGGACACAGCTAAGGAAACAGAGTGGGAGTTTTATCCTCCAACATGTGCCACATCTACAGGTCGCACAAGCCAAAGTGTTTCTGTTCTCCTTTGCTACATTTCATGCTCCTTCTGCACAAATATCAGTGTATCCAAGGTGTGGGAGAAGGCATCTTTGTCTGTACAAAGATTTTCAGTCACACAACCTCTTATTAGTGTCTCCTTGAGCCTCTCCATCTGCAGTCTCATTTTCTTTCTTCAACTGGAAAATAGCTAGCACTCTTTTTACTTGCGCTAATTGATAAAAGTTCAATAATTTCTTTCTCTAATTTTCTTGTTACTCAGTTCGTGTCCTGAGACAATAATTTATTTTCTTTGATATTGGTTACATTTTGTCACTGTCACTTCACAGGAATTTCCAATATGCTGCTTTTTATGTTTTCACCTTCCGTAATGATTTGCCTTAGTGAATGAATTCCATTTTCCTTTGCAGTAACTGAAGTCTCTTCTTGGCTACCCTCTTAATTTCATGGGGTATAACGGGTCTCAGTATTCATCCCCTTAAAAGTGAAATGTGCCATGTATACATCCCATTATGCTTGTGATGATTTGCTAGGTAGGCAATGCTAGAGGAGGAAGAGCAGCTCTCCTTTCCCATAAATACAAGCCAATGTCATCAACGATATGCAGAAACTTATCTCATGGTAGACACTACCAGACTAAAACTTGCCTCTTTCACAAGATTTAATTTCTTGGGTTGTTTCTTCTTCTCTGTTGCCACATGCAGCTGCTATTAAATATTTCATTTTATTGCTTTCATGTTCTAAGGCTTTCTTTTTTTGCTCAACTGCTGACCTGAACTCCTTAAAATAAAGTGCTGGTAAAGATCAGTTTAGAGCTAGGCACTTTAATCAGGGAAACAATTGAAGCAATATTATATTCTAGTTCAGAACCTTTAAACAGCTTACTGTAACCATATTGTTGTTCAAATCCCTTTGCTGCAATTACTAAACAGCATCACAACAAAAAGAAAATATTCGACTTGGTAAAGTCAGTCACCTTTGAACAATTTATCAAATTCTGAATTTTCTGCAGATTAATAATGCTTGTCCATCAGAATGAAAAATTACTTATCCCATGATGTGTCTAATTGCATATGTTCAGGATCTTCCATGGAAAAGGCTCATGACAATAATTAATCCCTAATGCTATATACACCATAGCTTTGGGGTTGCCTAGCAACCAGCATCCTGTAGGCTTCCTAAGGGGCCTCAAATAAAGACAGGGGAGCAATCCTTTCACACTGCCATGAGCGAGAAGCAGCTTTGTTCTAGGCTGCTGCTCTGTTCTGCTTGTTTCTAGAGTGATCTCTGCAAAACAAATCTCCCTTAAGAGGTCACGTGTCCGAAAAGCCTTTTCAAAGGATAAACAGAAGCCAAAAACTCTGTACATGCTCGTTTTTTTATACTCTTGGATACCTTTTACCCTCAGAAATACTACCAATATCCTCTTGTTATCTGCCAATAACAATTTTGTTTTCAAAAGAAGTGTTTTGATTCTAATTTGAATGGTTTTCCATCTGCAGCAGGATGTCGTGCTGATGTTTTTCACAATCAACTGTTTCTTGGGCTAACTATACATTAAATTTAAAAAAGAACTTGTGTTGTGAAGTGTTTTTGTACAAACACTGTTGTATCTCAAGGGTATCTACAGTACAGAGTAGCACAAACTTCACTGAAATGCAGTTTTCCTCAGCTGTAAAAGCATTCTTTTTTGACAGTGCAATTTTTTAAAGTACCAGTTCATTTCCAGTGCAATCTCTTTATCTTGGCACAGGGACATCTAAATCTCATTTCATTAAATGTATGTATTTACTCAGATGTTCACTTCAGTAAGAGAAGGAGGCTGGAAACCAGTATTCCACGATTTCCCTTCTCAGCTACAGTTTCCAAACTCTTTTGTGGTCCTTACCGTCACTTTCATTTATCTTTGTTTTTGCATTAAAATAACAGCCCAAATATCAGATATTGTGATTATTTGAGAGCCCATAAATAAAAATTCACCAGCATCAGGAAATACTTAATTTTTTCATAAATTTTGCAGAATTTATATAGTTTAATGCTAACATATTCAACATTATTTGGATAGGGAAAAATGCAATAAAATTCTGATGTTAAAGTGATAATTTTATTTACAAGACTGTGTAATATGTATTCTAGAATCTGGAAGATGTTAGACTAACTGGTTGGCAGTCCAGTCCTAGGTTTCTATGAACCATGTTTTGTAGCTGTTTTTAAATAACAAAGATCAAATATTATGTAAATATTCCTCACTCCAAATCCACTGACTTTCTTTTTTTTTTTTCTGCCTTGGTCCTGCAGCAAGATTATTCAGCCTCCCAAGATATTTTGTAAAATCATTATATTCAGACAGATTTCTGGCTACAGCAGATCTTCTGTAGAGCTTTGGCTTTATATTCATTTTCAGTCTTGAAATCTCAGAGGAAATTGTTAAGACACAGAAGGCAAGAGAGTCCCCATCAGCTACTGATGAAACTTGGGAGCTGATGAAACTCAGGAGCCTAAAAACTCTTTTTATTTTTGCAACAAAGCTAGTTCACACTAATTTTTAAAATTTCTTTCCCACTTCATTCCCAGTAAGGTAGGCAAACGACACGCTGGGGATCAATCCCATACAATCTAAGTGACATCTCAGTCTTGAGGGACATGTTGAGCCAAATTCTAATGAAAGATAATCTCATGGATATCCAGAATTTAAACATTAGAGCAAAGGCAGAATCCCTAATCCCTGATTTAAAGATTTCAGTGGAGTTGCACATTGAAAGATGCTTGTGCTTGACAGGAAAGACTAGTCAGGGTTATCTCTTTCCTACTCATCGCTTTTCCTCTGTCTGCCTCATTTACATGTAAATAAGTGATTTTTTTGCACACATTCAGGGTGCCATATGAATTTTAATTTTGCCTTTTTTAATTATGATTTCACAATCAGTCTGTCTTACTGGGTTTTTTTCCCCCAGTTAAAACATTCACCAGGTCTTCTGTTACCCATAAGCTTGAACCACAGACTTATACATGAGTTGCCTGCCTTTAGTTCAGGTCACTGTGAGTTTTGGCAATATGATCACATAAGTTCGATTCATGGAACACACACACACACATACACACACGCATACACTCTGAGATGTTTTCATAAGACTGTTTTTCAACTTTGAGAGTATAAATAAAGTTATGTTGAAAAGGTTGAGTTACATCAGTGAGTAAGTGCATCACTTTCCTACAGGCAAGCAGATTTGTTCCTTTATTCTAGCAAATGGTTGTTTTCCATGTGGGAGTTAACTCCTCAGTACAATAATTTCTGTTCTGTGTCATCAGTACAGGAGCCAGTTCTCCTGGGCTATGGTTCTACAGTTCAGTAATGGAGCTAGAAACCTATGGAAGCAGTTTTGTTTCATTAGAAAGGGAATTTTTCCCTAGTGGAGTGCTTCATTAGCAAGGGAATTTTTCCCTAGTGGAGCATTTCAATGCGAAAAACATTTCATTACCAAGCTCCTATATAGATGTTCTATCTAAGTGCTAAGGTAGTTACCACCTTCCTGAGACTCATCCTTCCTGGCAATGAGTTGATTAACCTCCCTTGCAGTTTTATTTCTACAATTACAGAGTAAAGGTCCTCTCGAAGCTGTTCCATGTGCTGAAATCCCGCACACGGTGCTGTGCTCGCAGTGAGATCTCAGAACAATAACAGGGCTTTGGCAGGGAGGACAGCCTCCACTATGTGCAGTATCATTTCAGTTCCAGGCGAGTTTTTTCAAGGATACAGTGGTCCATTTTGCAGTGGTACAGCTTCATTTCTACAGGGGGGCATTTAGAGATCCAAATTTGTTCATAGGATGTCAGCAGCATAAGACAATTTTGAAATTAACCTTTTGTATAATCGAAATGAGCAAAAGCTAAAACTGTAGGCTTAACAATCAATGGATTATTTTAAAAAAGAGAAGAAAAACGAAAATTAAAAAAGCAGAGATTCTGCAATGAAGTGATTTTCTAATCAATGAAAATAATTAATTTCATGGTGTGGTGTTTTGTGGGCAAAGGGTTAAATTCCAAAATGAGGTAGTGTACTTCCCAGCACCGCAGATCGCTGCATAAATCCTGCCAGTAAGGGAACAGACCTTCCATGTCTGGCAGTTGCAGCATGAATTCTCCTGCCTCCTGCCACTACAGCCAATATGATCAGAGCAGCAAGGACTTCTCCCATGTCCAGAAAAAAAAGTGGGGTTTTTACTTGGAAGTGCTGATGCCAATAGAAGTGTATTAGTCATCATGCCTGCTTAGGGAAACTGGTTCTGAGAATTCTTGATTCCTGCACCTTTATTGCTTCAGTTAGAAAACTTTTCGGGATTTACTTCACATTTCTCACTGGTACCCACGAGAAGATGAATGAAAGACAGAAATAAGATATGGCTTTTAACTTTTCTGAATATTTTCATACATTTTCAGTTTGATAATTTTAACTGTTCTATACCTTTCTGGTATTTAAAAAGCTGCACACACTCCTTTTTTGTCTTGACAGCAAATGAATTATCATTTTTTTCTTCCTCACAGGAAAGTTTATGTATTTCAACTCCAAGAAGATCAGTGTGTGATCTTTTTGCATAACACAGACTTCAAGCCTTTTCTAAAATAAATGTTTCAAATTCATAAGCCCATTTTTAGTTTCCAGATTCCATTCTGGGCTCAGATTTCTAAAACTTAGGCACAGAAAACACTCAAATTTTAGATTCCAGTTGGAGCAAGCTTCTCCTCTTCTTGTGTTAAAAGGATGTCTCATTTAGAATCCTCCTGCTCAATGTTAACTTTTTGAATTGTCACATGTAATTTTTAGACATTTACAGGATGTTACAGTATTGGCAAAATGATGTCATTCAAAGAAAAGCCTCAGTGATAGCATCTTTCTCTTTCTTTGTAAAAGATACTTGAGGATATTGCCATTTTGTTCTTTAGTGTGATGTGAGGTTTGCAGTAGGCACTAAATACTTCATTTTATGTTTTAAACATTAAAACACATCACATAAACATTCAAATAACCTTTCCTGAGATGTCAGTAATGCTGACTCACAGAACATTCTATTTTGATAGTTTTTGCCCTTTTTTTGGTGCACTTGTCCCTTTCTAAGCAGATTATGGACAGTTTTCAACACTCCAGTCATGTGTATCAGATCACTTATAGTAATATTCAACACTGTTAAATTTATGATCCCAAATCAGCCATTCCAACACTTTTTTAAAATTATGCTCCTTCTGCATAGTCAATTAAAGCATCATCTTCATGCCTACTGAAGATTCTATTTTGTTCTCAATGCTTTTACTTTGCCTCCTTTTCACCTTTCTTTTTAATGTTACTTTAATGTCCCCAGAAGCAGCCATCATGCCCTCTAGAATATTGTCTCTTTTTCTATTGAATTTCACCTGGACAGTGGTGTGCCACCTTCCAGAGAAAGCAACTCCTTCTTCACAAAACCCAAGTTAATGGTTCAGAGTTATCAGATTGCATATAGGTCTCCAAACCCAAAGTTTCCTGAAGAGGTAATCAGTGCAGTATTTGAATTATGTTGTTTGGCTTGGCCTGATGAGTCCTAGATGAGGGTGATGGAAGAAATGTCTTAAGTTTGCACTGGGATGACCTTTGGAAAGATTTCGGTGATACAGTGATTAATTACTTTTTCTCAGAAATCTAATATTCTGTAAAAATTTATCTTGAGACTTCAATATCTCCTCCTTGCTTTAAATTTAGACACGGGCTTTTTGTTTCTTTGTTTTTAAAGGCAAATAAAATACTATTTTACACTTCTTTTGTTTGTTTGTTTTCCTGTGCAAATGGTTAGCTGCAAGGCAGGAAAGCCATAATACATTGTACAACTGAGATATACAATTTGCTTCCCTGCCAATATAAAGCCAAGGCATGCATTTTCTGTCACAGCAGTTGTGTGCTAATGGAGGGAATGAGCACCACAGCTCAGCAGCTGCATTCCGTAAGGTGTGGACACATTCCACCACTTTGTGCCAGCTCTCTAACCATAGGAAAGAAATACACTTAAGGCCTGCTCCTAGGCTTGGGCTTTTCTTTATGTTACTCAAGCCAAAAAAAAACTGGAACATCAGAAAAAGAGTTAATTGCATTCAGTTTGCCAGCTACATGCTAATATTAAAACAGTGAGCATCTTCCTCTGAGAAAAACAACTCCTTTGCCTTACTGTAGTGATAAAATTGTCTGTAAAAGCAAAGGCAGTTTCTTCTAGAAGGGCTCTGACTTAGACATGCATTAAAGAGCCGTTTCGCCTGTATAATGCTGGCATAGAAATGACAGTGCACTATGACAGCAGTCACGAAGTCATGCTGTCCCTCACCTTGAAGTCATTCATAATGTGTGTAGATCCTGTATTGCTGTGGGTTTAGAGACAGTTCTGAGAGAGGATGTCAGTAGCATAAGCCAAATAACCAGAGAATAAGTAAGACCTTGTCCAGTGATGCAGTAGTAACAATCAAGGAAAAAAAACATCATCTACTTTGAAGATGATCCCCAGTGCGAAGGTGTTCTTCATGCAGCAAAACCTCAAAGACATTTGGACCATACCACCATCACTGATGATGCAGCGGTTGCTGTGCAGCATGAGAATCTACTCCCAGTAGCGACTGGCAATATCTAATCTGGATTTTAGTGCTCTCATGCCAGGCATAAGCCTTGTTGCTGCCGTTAGGGGAAAAAGCGAAGAAACACAAATATGCAGTATAATCTCATACAATTACAAACATCTGTAATATTTTCAAAATAATGTGACAATTCATTTCATGACATAAAGAAGAAATATAGATCACTCCTCCTTCAAAAGCATGTCTGTCATCTTTTTGACCAGAACAGCAGGTCAAACTACTTCCAGCATTTGGATGATGTGCTAGATATTAGTTGTCTGGAGATAGGCTTTTAACTGAAGTGTTGTTGGTCCATCTATTCTATTAATTTTTTGCTGGCTGAGATTGAGCACTCCCATCTCTCTCAGAAATCATTCTAAATTTATCTTCAGATGAGGAAGGAGAGATCAGTTCTCAAGTCTGAAATGGCAAGCTATGATTAATATAATATTCATTGTTATTTTGATAAATGTACACTTGGTAATTGATAAAATATCATCTAAACCAGTTTATGATCTCAGCAGAGCAAGAGATAAATGGTGCATTCTTTGCTACATCACTGCTGTGACATATATGGCGTTTAAAAAGTATTTACACAATAGGTTGTGTTCACACTTTGTACCACCTCAGAGAGACACGTAAGTAACTGCGAGGGACAGCAGAGGATTCTAATGCAAAAGGGAAATATTGAGAATGATAATGGTAGACAGGAACTAATAAGAGAAAAGATATCCCCAAACAATTTTAAAAACTTCAGTATTTTAATCCATTTTAGAGAGAACTATGACAGAGTTCACAGGAAACACATTATTTTTGTTGAGTTTCTTGAAGGCAAGGTACCAAATACTCTTCCAAATTTACATTAATAATAATAATGAGTAATGTATGTTACTTTGCTGTCAATAAAGAAGGCAAGCAACAATTTTTCCTAAACAAATTAAATGGTATTACAGTGCTGAGAACTGAGAAAAACAGGTTGTTTTAGGCTATGTGTCATCAATGTAGTTTCTTAGCTTCAGTGAAAGAAAGGAGGTGAGCACTCACTATAGTTATAAAAAGTGTAAAACTTGAGTAGAAGAGCTCATTTTTAAGGAGAAAGAAAAAACAAACCCTAAACCAGAAAACATCTGTTTAACTGGATTTTGTGTGCCCTGTAATGGATCCAATACACTGCCTTCTGCTCGCTCTGTTCAGTGTGTGTTTACTTTGCAGTTGGAGTTTATTCCACTAATCACTCGTGAGTTTCCCTTCTGGTAATGTAAAGGGGAAAAAGTTCATGCATGAGTTTACTTCCATCCTTAGGTACAGCATGTCTAGAAGAACATTTGCTGTCCTTGATCAAGGCATCAGCCCATTTCTGTCTGGTCCTGGTGTCAAGGGATTTAGTTGAGCAGACTTGAGGCAGCCCTGTGAAAGCTGGAGCCCGGCAAGGCTCATAGGAGCCTGCTGTTGGTTCTATGTTGCTGCAGACTAAACAGTGTTGCAAATTCAGCTTATAATAGTTAAGTTGGTTCCAGAGGGCAGTACATTTAGATTTGGTTTTGGAGTAGGTCGTCATTGCCAGGGCAAAGCAGTACAGCAAGACTGAGGAACAACCCCTAGAGAAGGGCAGTGCGGGGTGCTCCTGGGTGGGGAACATTGAGCCTTCGTGGTAGTGGGTTCAGCTCAGCAGCCAAAACATTCCTCTGGAAAGAATCCTTAACAGGATTTGGCTTCAGTACCCACCTAGAATGGCAAAGGGCAGCTCCAGGACAGGATGGGCTCCAGCACGGGATCTGAGAGGAGCCAGAACACTGGGCCTGGCTGAGTGTCCACCCTCACAAAGGCTCTGAAAATATGCCAGAAAAGCCAGCCAAGCAATGGCTGGCAGCAGAAATGTTCCTCCAGACCTCTCCACAGGAGAGGGAGAGGTGGCTTCTCCAGTCAGCACCCCCAGAAAGGAAAAGCCACAGTTGTCCTTCCCTCAAAGACTTCGCCTGGTTTAAATGTCTCACTGATCAGGTAAGCCAACCCACTGCAACTCCCTATTTTTTCGCCCCATCCATAACCGTTCCTTTCCCTCTCCTGCTGCTAAGCCTCGGGGGTGGGTAGGGAGGAGAGCGGTGCGTGCGTGGGGCCCGGGTAGCGCCGTAGCGGGGACACTCCCCTCCGCCACCATTGCGCGCCGGCCGCCCGCGGCGAAGTCCCGCTCCCCCTCCGCTATCTCCGGGCCGCCGTATGGAGGACGGGGAGCGGGTGGGTAGGGAAGCCCGAGCGCCCGGCGGCGGGAGTCGCTCGCCTCTGCCGGCGCAGGGGGCGGCTCGGCTCGGCTCGGCTCGGCTCGGCAGCCCCGCCTGCGCGGCGCCGCAGGGGTTAAGCGCCCCCGCTGCCGGCGGGATCGCTGCCGGCGGGGAGCGGGTTAAGCGCCTGGCGGCGGCGGCTCCGCCACTCGGCTCCGCACCGCGCTCCGCGCCGGAGCCGATACAGCGGGAAGATGGCGACGGAGGGAGCGAGCGGCGAGCCCGGCGCTGGCCGGCGGGAGGACG